>JAQGBH010003673.1:0-19066 GCA_034698265.1 Sminthurinus aureus
ATACGTGTGTGAAATTTGGGCCGATTTAAAAATCATGACTGCGTCAATTTTACATTACAGATACCTTTACCCATGTATGTATGTAAAACAGGGACTTTATCCTTATGGACTTTTCAACCGTCAGCGCATCGGGCTTCTGTGATATTGGCTATTGCTTTTATCAACAAGATCATCTGAATAAAGCCCTAGTGTTCTACAATAAGGCTTTGGTCAAGGATCCACGTAATGAAACAGCGCTGAAATATATTAAGGTTTGTATCTTTTACGTTTTTGAGTTACTTTCTTGTCATTTTTAATTCTCGGTAATTTTTCACCGATAATTGCTTTGCTAGCATTATTACTATTATAATACCATGTTTTGTTTTAACAGGCTATTAAAGATCTACGGGACTTAAGAGGTGATCTTTCTAGAGGAAATGCAAATCCGCAAAATATCTGGCAGAAATGCATTAGTATTACGAAAAGTCTGGAGATTCAAGGAAACGTATGATAATAATAATTTTTAAAGTTGTACGAAATGCTAATTTAATGCTTAATTTACTGTGTGCTACATATATAAAAAAATATCGTGTCAAACTAATAGTTCTGTGTTTAAAATCTAAAAATTCGTTTTCGTTAACTGGTCTTGTAAAAATTATTTTTCCGATTTCCGAAAACGAAAGTAATGTCAATAAGTCAAACTTCAAGTGTTTGATTGGTCATGAATTTTACTTAATTTAAAAAAAATATTCTTCTACATTTGAATAGGCTTTGTTAGAAGCGAAGATTCTAACTAAATGCGCCGAAACAATAGGGATTTCGTCTGCTGAAGCGCAAAGCTTTTTGAACAAGGCAATTTCCACCTACCCATTAGTAAATGCCTACTTTAAGAGAGGTCAAATTTACATGATGGAAGGCCGATTTATTGAAGCCCTACATGACTTTGAAGCAAGTGTCCTTTATCTGCAACTTAACATTTACCATTTCATCATTATTGTTTATTTGTTCCTATTTTTTAAGTGTAATAATATTATGTAGTAATATTTTATATCATTCAATAGAAGTAAAAAATAAAAATCATAATCCTCAGTATTCATTATATTATTCTTTGATTTGTATTGATTTATTACAGACTGTTCAAAAGCTGGATCCAAGTAGTTTTGACATTATGATGTATATAGAAAGAGTCAGGGCTTTTCTTTCCGGTGCTTACAGCCAGGTGCCAACAACAACGATTGCGACGAGCTATTACAAAATACTAGGGGTGGATAGCAACGCCACAGCTGTTGAAATTAAGCGTGCTTACAAAAAGAAAGCTCTCCAACATCACCCAGGTATTAACTATTTTCCTGCTGTTTTGTTATTTTTTTTATCTTTCATATTATAATAAAATATACTTTAAGGGATTAAAATCTGTGTATTGTGGATGTAAATGTTATAATGTATAATACACGATGATTTTCCTTGTAATTCCGTATTAGATCGTCATTCAAACTCTACAGAAGAAGAGAAAAAGCAGCAAGAAGCTGAATTTAAAATCGTTCTTGAAGCCTATGAAAATCTTTCTGATCCTGTTAAACGACGTTCCCATGATGACAAATTAGAAAACAGCCACGGGTAAGTGATGATTAGAAATTTTTTATTTCCTTCTACCTTTTACAGGTGACAAGTAAATAGGTTGATACAATTATTATTAATTATGATACTGTCCAATTAGTAATTAGTAACCATTACTGTTGCACTACATTCAGCATATTATGTACATTTAAAATTCTAAGACTTTTTTGTTTCTGTTTCGCTTTTGGTTTCAGGTATCGTTTTTAGAATATACTTTTTAGAAAAAAGTTTAGAATTATTAGTAATTAGATTTTATATCATTTACATTAATTTTGCTTTGTATAGATTTTGACTTTTGTGAGAGAATTTAGATGCTATAATGATGATTTATTTTTATTTAGTCTTAGCATTTATATGTACTACTAATTACTAATTATTACATATGTATGTAAGTAAGTATATATGTATTACAATTGAATAATATGTACCGTTTGATATACTAATGAGTTATCATAAAAGTCAATCTACGATTTAGTATTCAATGTGAGAATGTGAGTACCATGTTACATAATATTATGATGAATAGTAACAACTATTACGACGAAGCGATTTTGTAGGGATCGTGCTTTAAAGAAAATGACTACTAAAAATGTCGAACTGTGTGGAATACAGTAATTAGCCATTATTAGGAGTTTAAAATATCGCATGTATTTTAAAGATATTTAAAAGTCATCCAGGATATATTGAATAGAGAGGATATTAAAAAAACTACTAGTTTTTTTTGCTCAAGCAATTTTCATCTCTGTTAAACAAAGATAACTTATTTCACCAAAATGATTTGTACCTGTGCCGTCATTGCCTTTATGAAGCAGAAGACTAATTTTGTGTAAAGTACTATAATACTCTTTTTAATTAGTTTTAAATTGTAAACATCAATTGTTTTCCAAGTATAATTGACCGCAGTCTTGGTGGGCACAGTATATTATTTTGTTTGGTATCAAATCTGAAGTTAGATAAAATCTAAAGTTCTACGTTCTACAATAGTTGCGTTAGGGTATAGATGTTAGAATAGAACCATAGTTATAATTTGTGCAGTAATTTGTACACAATATATAATTTAGTTTCACGTTTCACTTTTTAAGTAGTAATAATTATAGATTATAGATTATAGTATATTACATATTACCTACTAGTGTTTTTAGTTATAATAGGTACAACGTTAGTACAACAACAAGTATACAAATATTATTGTCATTCTAATATTATATTCGATGCCTGAAATATTTTTTTATTGGATGATTGATGATTTACCTTATGTATGAAATTGACATGCATACTCCCTGTGAATAGGAAGAAAAATTAACTGCTATTTGTAACAGTAATAAATCAAATAATATTAACACATTTTTATTTTTAGACCACAAAAAGTACATAGAACATAAGGCATAAGGAATTAATGATTAAGTGTACAATCTAAAACATTTTTTTTGTAGAAACTATTTTACTACTACTTGTAAAATATATCGTTATAACGAGGATAAAATATTTTATTAAAAAGACAAAGGGTAGACGTGAACTTGTCTAATCTCTAGAAATATTAAATATTATGATTTTTAGCAATGATAAAATCAGTTTACATATTATTATATACGGATACAATGCAATCCATTAACCAATTATTTTAGTTATTAATTGTGATTAACTAAATACTGTGACTTATTCTTATGGATTTTGAGCAAAATTAAACAGTAATAAATTTATCCATGTATGTTGAAAATTATTGTAGTGAAAGTGCTAGTTTTTTATTTACGTTTTACGTTCCTGTAATTAATATATTATTTTGCTTTGTAATTTTCTCAAGGGATTTAATATTGATTCTTGATCTTTGATTGGATTCAACTTACAAGAAGTCACTTTCGTTATAGGCTATGAATAAAAAAACTTGTATGCATAAAACATTTTACACTAATTTAGTGTTAGTCGTAAAACTTGTAGCTAAAACTAATTAATTAGTGGTAGGCATTCTGAAAAATTAATAGTTAGTAAGACTTTGAACTGACTTTTTTTACTTAGGGAAGAAAATTCTGTACTGATATTTTCTTCCGTGAATTCCAACGCATTTCTCTACAAATAAACCAGATCAAGCAACCAAGAAGAAAAATAAGCCACGTAAAAAATACCAAGTGAATGTCAGAATTTTTAAACGATAGCTCTTTAAATACGCTAATTGACTCATCAACATATTCTTTTGGGTTTGTCCAAATTCGTTTTTCTGGAAAAAATTGAATTTGTTCCCACTCTTTCCATAAATTATAAATTCCAGAGTTGATTAGTACTTGCATTTTTCTATTTAGTCTATTTGGATTGTTTGGATCTAGTCCAGAGACAAAAGCAAAACCAGTAAAGTGGTTAAATGAGTCATCCTCCGAGTTTTCGTTGTTTGAAAATTTGAGTTTTGGATTAGTTACCATTTCCTTTTTTACCAGGTTCCAAAAATATGGAAAATCCACTTCA
This sequence comes from Sminthurinus aureus, assembly GCA_034698265.1. Taxonomy (NCBI): domain Eukaryota; kingdom Metazoa; phylum Arthropoda; class Collembola; order Symphypleona; family Katiannidae; genus Sminthurinus; species Sminthurinus aureus. The sequence goes on from JAQGBH010003673.1 coordinate 4,051, forward strand.
GAAGTGAGCAAAATGGTGTGTTTTTTTGTCAACTTGTTTTTGATCAAATTTGGAACTTCCATCGGACACGTTACATTTCTTTTGGTCCATACCTCAGCAACTTTGGCGTACTCTTGACAGGGTTTTAAATACTGACAGTCGCTCCAGCTCAATTCTTGAGATTCGAAGTAGTCATCATCAGGATCTGGTTTTACACATTCATTCCAGCATGTACCATCGCGTAAGTCCAAAATTTTATTTATATAGTCTTCAAACGGCGTTATATAGTCTGAACCATGTCGCTTGTATTTAAAATACTTGGTGGATTCTGTAGTAGTCATTTTATCACAATTTTTAAAATCCATTTGTGTGTAGTAGATAAAAAATTGACCTTCATCTACAATCGTCTTTAAATTTGTCAAACTTGTTTGAAAAGGATATGGTTTTGCATAATCTGATTTCATTTTCCCGCGGTATCCATTACTTATAATGATACTGAAAATGAGCCAAAATCCAAAAATGAGATGAAATCGAATTTTTTGCCATCTTGTTTTTCCAGATAGACGTTTCTCCAGTGTATCATCAGAGCCACACTGCTCTAGAAATATGCTAGTAATCCAAAGAACAAGTTTGAAATATTGTTTAAAAAATCCCTTTGTTGTTGGTGTTATCGTCTGTTGAAAATTTAATGCAATTGCAGAGACAAGGACTGTGATGAGTAGAAAAATCCAAGTTTTCAGACCGAAAGGAGTAATGTAGATTTCAAAGGAGGTTTTCACTTGATAAATTCCAGAGGATGTGATAAATCTGTAGGATGTTCGATGAAAATATGGAAAAAATTGATATTTCATGGCAATTTTAGTACCGTCAATTTTTCCACTGTAAATAAAATCGTTTAGCTTCTTCCCGCTTGGGTATAACTGATTTGTCTCATATGTGGTTGTTGCATTAAAATCCTTGAGAAGAAAACCGATCGTTGAATTGACAAGGCTTAATGGATCAGATCGAGAAAAACAATCAAAAGAGTCAGTGTGATGCAGTGGTATAGGTTTTGAAGAAACTGGGAAAAATATTACAAAGTCTTGTACTAGAATAATTGGAATACTTTGATTGATCTGCTGTTGATAGGTAAAAGTCAACTGCTCATATGCAGATTGCGTCAATGAACTCTGTTCCAAATCTAGTTGAATAACTTGAACTGAACAGTAACGACATAAGCTGAGTGCATGTGTGATTCTAATTTTTAACGATTCAGAAAATGTCTCTTCCTTCTGTTGAAGTTTAAGGATGAGGAGGAAAATCTGTAATTTCTCAGTTTGCGATTCCCTCACATAGTGTAAAAATCGAAGTGCTCGACTTGCAGTTTGTTCTGCCGATGATGATGAAGAAGATACAATCAGCATCAAGTCGAATTTCATATCCACTTCAGAACTGGACCTGCCCTCGGTCATTTGAAATTTACGGAGTAGGAAACTAGCTGAATATCTGTCAAAAATTTCAAACTTGAATTCCAAGTCATCATCAAAATTTTCAGGAATTTCTCTAGACATGAGAAGGAGGTTGGCATATCCGTTCATGTACTTTGAATACCAGGGGAAAGTTATTTGTTTTTTAATGGCTTCAGAATTGATTGCATCGCCATTTTCATTGATAATGATGGGGATTTGTCTATTCATTAAAATGGAGTAGTCAAAAATCGGTTCATGACGTTTATCAATACTTTCGTTGTGGTGAATCATCAAATGGGCCCAAATTTTTAGTTTTGAAATATCAATAACTATCGGAGTCACGTCTGATGATTCCATTTGAAATCTGGAGATTTGAAATGAAAAATGTGGAATTCCTTGTACTAGCAAACCATTCCAGATCTCTGGAGCTAGAATGATTATTAGGAGATTTGAAATAAAATAGTCGAAAACAGTGTTCAATTTCATCACGAATCACGACCGATTATAATTATTATTACTATTTTTGATACACAGAGTGCATAAAGTGTACAAAATACAAACGACAGCTTTTAGTTTAAAAAATTTAATTCAACAGCTGCATTCTTGTCCTTTCACTTCGACTCACTATTTTTAATAACTTGTGACCTTTTTTTGTCGAATTTTCGAGTCCACATTGGAGAATTTCAGAAAATTTAAAAAAAAAGCAATAGGATTTTGAAATGACACCAATTGAATTGAATTTGAAGCTGCCAACTGCCAGTCAAAGTATAAAAAAATGACACTTTGAAAATTCTGTTTAAAATCAATACATACATCATACAAAATACAAAACATACCCCGACACATTTGAGTTGATTTTTACTCAATTTTCAAGTATACTTTGAAAAGTGCGACAAAACCACTCTACTAGTACAAGAGGACACATTTTAAAAAGATTTAAAAGGTTTTATTGTCACATATATTATTTAGTCTAAGTTGAGAGGGTGCATCAACCATTTCAAATTTCAAATAAATCTGTCTGTATTATTTTTACTGCTTATATTAAAGACATTTAGAGTATACTCAAGGTACGTGGTTAGTCCACGTACATTGGTGTATATATTCAACTTTTAGGGCAAAATCCGAAAAAAGTCCTTGTTAAATTCCCAACTCCTAGCATCCGTCAGTCAAAACTCCTTTTCAACCTTAGATTCAAAGTACAATTGAAAAAACGCGCGTGTTTTTTAAATTTTCTTGTCATTCCACTCTCAGCAGTTGCCGAATGAAGACTGAGTTTTTCGTCTCCTGATTTCTAACACGTGTTACTTTTTCTTTGTTCATCGCTCTCGTCAAATTTTTCTTCCTCTATACGTGTTACTAAACTCTATAAATTTTCACATCATCCGTAATTTTTATCTCGTTTTCGAGTAAAATTTTCAAGCTTGTTCAAGAAATAAAATGTCTAAAGACGAGGTAAGCAAAAGTATTTACATTCAAAATTCATCAAGTCAAAAATGTTTTATATTTTTAAAATTAATAATAATATATTTAAAATACGATTTATTTCATGTCTTTTCATTTCCGTTTCATGTAGAATGTTCGTCGTAGCAATCGAATCGCTACTAAAAATCGGAAGCCAGCTAAGCCGGTGAGTAAAAATCATATAATATAATAATATAATATTGTTATTTCTTATGGTGAAAGACATTTTCATTTCTGAGATAAAATAAGCTAAATTAATCATGATTATTTTGTTCATTGTTCCGTCATTTTTTTTGTAACTAAAGTACTTAATAATATTTTGATTTTTGTTTATTTTTTGACAGGACGGAAATCAGCAACCATTTGTTCATTTCAATTGTAATTTGAGAAAAATAAAACTGGAGTCTGATTATGTGCCAATTGTGAAAACTAAAACAGAAACAAAACCAGATGATGGTGATCCAAATTCATCATTAGCAGGACATTCAAAGGTATACAAGAAAATTTGACTCTTGAATTGTTTTTCTGTCCTTTCTGAGAATATATTAATTAATTATAATTTAATTTAATTTTTTTCATCCTAAAACAAAGTGCAATTTACAATAATGAAATCTGATTTTTTTTCAGGCTCGTAGTAAAGCTCATTCAAAATCTTCAAAGAGAAAAAAACCAAAAGTGATTGACTTGACCATTGACTCACCGGAAGCTACGAGTTGTAATGATGACGACGTTCTCTGCTTGTCTCCAACTAAAGAAACAAAGTATGTAGAAGTGGATGTGACCCTGGTTGTGAAAAATAAGGAACCTAAATCCAGTAACCATCACCATGAAATAACTTGTGAAAAGGTACAAATACCTTTGATTGACAAACATCAGCAAGGACAATTTATTACTTTGAATTGTACTCTTAAGAATAGTATTGGACAGCAACTGTCTTTGAAAGTTTCTGCTAATTTTAAAGAGGAAAATTGGGATTCTAGTTTTAATGACAGTCTCAAGGCAATAAATGTAGTCATAATGGTAAAGCCGGATTTCTTTGCTCATCTTACTCCCGAATCACTCAATAAGACTCAAATTTATGTGGATGACTCTTGGACTCAATTTTGTAAAAAACATTTTTTAATTTGATTCCTCATATTATTTGACGTCTTACATAATAGTTTATAATTTATAAGATTATGGATTGTGTGTAATGTCAAACGTGTAAATAGCAAAAATCATGACATTTAATGCTAATAACTTTGGAGTTTGGAATTTTGTGCAATATCTTTGTTTTATTATTAATTATTATAAGCTCTCTCTTTCATCTTTTATGAAAAAAAATGTTTTGTTATGTATTTATCTTTGCAAAAAATTATGAATTTTGTATTTGTGCAATAATGTTTTTGTTTTAGACAATCTCTGTTATATCTGTGTATTTACCTATAATTATTGCTTAAAACTATTTTGTAAATATTCCCATTTTAGCAAACGACATCCTGTCATTACTCTCAAAAATCACATGTTTTGTGTCTTGTGTTATAAACATTTAGAAAGTGCCGATTTTTGACAATCATATTGTAAATATTGAATATTATGTTGTGTTATCATATAAAAAGTACACACAAACACTTTGTACCTGCTTCTCATATTGAGATAAAAGATAAAAGACAGACAAACTTATAAAAATGTAGGTATATTTGTATTATTTACTTAGTTTTCCATTTTTTAAGAAGAATAAAGCAATAATCAAATTCACATATTAAATAATAATTATTCAATCACACACATGATATGATGTAAATATAACAATTCAAACAATTATTATTGAATAAAATGTGGTTTTGTAATAGATAAACACAAAAATTTTCACGCTCTCAACACTCACACACAGAGTACTCTTTCACTTTTACTGTAGGTTAATAATACTGACAAAACTCTGTTTCTGTTGCACATTGTACATAAAAAATAAAAACGATTAAACCCAAAATAAAACGTCCATTCTTCAACAAAATATACATAAGTCACCGACAACCTCTTGTATTCATATTATATTAGTGGTACAAAATATTATTTAGTTATAGTTTCCCCCAAAAAATTAAATGTTTATCCCTTCTGTCAAATCCACAACAATATCCGGATGTTCTTTCAAATCGGCTAACTTTTGTCCCTTGTACCGTTGACTCCATCTCCATTCGTGTTTTCTTTCTCTTTTATAACCTGGTTCGGGTATGTAATAAACTGGAAGTAAAATTATGTGTCATAAAAAACTGTCTCAATTCTCAATTATTATACTGTCATAAAAAATATTAATGTTCAATATTGCTTTATACAGTTTAAAATTTACATTACACATTGCTATTTTACAGGTTTGTACCGTGTTTTTGATGGTGTTTATTGAAACCAATACAGGCCAATACAACTAGAAGCGCAATGATGATAACTATGAGGATCATTGCTATGATGAACCATAATTGTCCCCTTTCAAAAAAAATCATACGTATAATTACATAAATATTACAAACATTTTAGTCATTATTTTAGGTATCTTATTCAAAATACAAAATACAAATGCTCATCACAACATCACAATAAATATTTGTTGGTTGTTGTTATAAAAATCTTACTTCCAGTACAGTGACTCAATAATTCGATGAGCTTTACCCGCCTCTGAACTTGGACTGGTCCAAAAGTTGGTTTCCATTTCCGCTGTTTTTCCAAGTCAAAATCTCACTTAATCTCGTCTTTATACATTAGAAAGTACACGAGGTTAATTAGAAATCAGAAGGAATTGGGAAAAATTCCAGGATCGGGGATTCAAAATTTTCTCCTGTACATTTCCTCGATATTTTGTGACTTGATTTAAGATTTGAGCCACAGATCAAAACAACACATGCACCACACACCAGTAACGTAATGTCAGTAGTACTTAAGTAGCAATCCAATGGTGAGTAAATGAATGAAGAGGAAAAAACGACACACCAAAACATTTACATTCAAAATTCAAACAGCATGCAGAGTACAAAATAGCACATGTAACCAGTAAACTACATACAAAAATGTATTTTAAAGCATTACACCATGCACAATATATCATAATATTATCGTACAGAGTACAGCATTTCATATTGCACATTGCATATGTGTGGAAGACGAGAAACTTTTAATTTAACTCTGTTCTGTCTTTTCTGTTGTTGGTTGTTACTTTTGTAGTGTTCATGTGTACGCAGTTTCACGACTCATTATTCAATGCCTTTTTCCTTCAATATAATACATGTAATGTGTAATGTGTATTTCAATACCAAGTCAAATTGCGTAGGCCTTTGTTTCACATTAAATACATGTACAATAATACTGTATTATGTACATATGGGTTAACTTGAGAACACATTTTGTCTATACGTATATGTATTGTTGCATTTACGCTTCACAAGTAAAATATGCAAGTACCTGTAGATATTAGATATAGGTATGTACATTGTACATTGTACTGTTTATTTTGGTGTGTATGTCACAAAAGTGGAAGTGGAAGGTGCTGAAATGAAAAATACAAAATACAAAATGAGTACGTGATATTTATTTTTGTACGTTCATCGTTCATGTAGCATGTGTGCGTAAATATTAAATATACGAGAGAGTGTGTGGAACTGTAATGAGAGTTTTAGTTTTGAGTTTTGAGTTTTGAATTGACGCTAATCGTCAAGTCTGTTAAGTGGTCGTTAAAACCAAATGTAAACACGGTATGTATTATGTATATGCATCGTTCACCGTACATCACATTTGACACATGGAACTCGGAGCTCAGAACGAAATAATATCGCAATATGCATACAACATTCACTACAATCTCATTCTCATTGACCTCGATTCTCTCGTATTCTCTATTCTCGTCTTTGACTTGGTCTTTCTTCTCTCTCGGATTTTCATCACTTTGACATAAGCAAAACATAAATTATAAATCATTGACGAATATGATGTATGATGTATGATGTGTGTACTGTACACTGTACCTGAATACTGAATACTGAATAATATGCGAGATGCGAGAGAGAAAACTAAACACAGTACAGTGTACAGTAAAGCATCTCTTGTAGACTGACATGTTGAATCTTGAGTCTTGAGTCTTGAGCAAAATAATAATATGAGAGATGAGAGTAATTATGCCATTATTAGATTACCTATGCTAAATAATTCCATCTCAAATCTTCGCTCTTCCTCTTTCTTATTTACTTTTTACGCCTACATACTTACATCCGACATACGCATCACATGTGCACCTACATAATTATTAATTATTATGTAGCATCGCATGTACCTACAACCTAGAATCTAGAATCTAGAATGTACAAGGTATCAAGATAATGTCCGGAAAAAATAATTTTGCCTTCCTGTGTCTCAAGTCTGTAATCTGTATAAAAATGCACATTGGACTGTGTATGGTGTATGCGTAATTTACGTAACGCATTTAAATCCGCACATGGATCAAAAACCTGACGCACTTGCAACATAATATAACCTGTATTCTGCCTGGAATTGGAAATTGGGAATGTCTGGGGTTTGGGATTTAAATGTGAAAGATGTAACTAGAAAGACTTTAAACTTTAAATCCCTCTTTAGTAAATAATAAACAATATGACAGATATTTTGACGATTGGCGAGTAAAATTGCATAATAAATAACAAGGCAAGAACTGCCATCTGACATAACATACGTGTGGAAAAATAGTTGCACAAAGTAAGAAAAAGTCAATAATGTGTGATGGACAGCAGGAGTGAACGCTACTTGCTACGCATATGATACATAAGGATTTTTATGTTTTTACGCACTTTTACAAACAAACTTTCACAAATTACAAATTACAAAGAGTTTGTGAACTGCAATCCACCGACCAAAGTACAAAGTACTGACCAAAGCATTACACACTACACACATCACACACAATACACAATACACAGCAATGACCACACAAATATTAGATGTAACGCGTTCTATGGCTACTGAGGAAATTATTTATACAATGTTTTTTTGTATGTGTGATGTGACTTGCCTTGCCTTGCCTTTCCTCTATATACTTCTTTAGCGCTTTTGTTTTTTATGTGCCTTTCTGCTGATTTATATGATATGTGGTCCTTCAAAAACGTGAAGAACGATAAAATCTAAAATCTAAAATCCCGTATATATAATATATAATTTGTTCTTCTTTCTCTGATCTTTTTATTTTTATTCTTCGTAGACGGTGAACGGTGAACGGTGAACGCTGAAGATTTCCATTTCATTTTCCATAATTTGTGTCATACTTTTCTTGCAAAACATGATGAAGCTTTCATCACGTCTCATCTCGTATCCTCGTTGCTTATTATTCAATGTCCTTGCCAATGCTTGATTCTCAGCACAGCACTCGACGATGACTCCCAAAACTCAAGAACCAAGGGGTGCATGAAGCTATTAACTAAACCTTAATCTTGTTAAATGTGGTTTGTGGTGTACATGAGATAGACTAGACTCTAGACAAGGCGGAGAAACTACTGAGACAAGTTTAAAATGGCTAAAACTACCGACACCGCATCGTCACCATTAAGACAAGGTTCACCCTTGCCATCTGTTCAGGATCTGGATGACCTGCATTTGTTAAAAGCACGGGACTATTCTTCCGTCGAGCCGGATTCTGAGGTCGTGTCACTTGTGGCTGAGACGGTGAACAAAAATAATCGTGAACCTCCTCCTCTGGAACAAAAGGAATCTTCAAAACCGGAACAAAGTTGTGATAAATGCTGTAAAAAAGGAGGACTGTGCTCTTGTTTCCAAACGCAGGATAATAATAAATGGAACTCAACTGTGAATGAAAATGTCTTCAAGTCCGATGAGGTTGCAGAGACAAAGGTATCAATAATCAATATTAAACTTTCCGTTGTAGTTTGTACTTTAAATTTTATCCTCTTCTTTAAGTTTTAATTGATTTGAACTTTGAATTTTAATCTAGTTTAAAACTAGTAGTGAGTATTTTTTATTGACCATTGTTGATGATTTTTTATTTTTGAATTTTCTAGTACCCGCGAGTTTACAAAATTTTGGATATGAAAATTTGGGATTTTCTCTTTGTACGCATTTGACATGTCATCACATATAAGTATAAAGTTATCATAATCCATAATCCAAAATCATTCTTTTTAATGCTTGACATAATGCTCAACACGTGTAATTTCCAGTTTATTTATGTAAACCACTTTTAAATCAGTAATAATCAAAACAAAAAATGATAAGATTTATTTCTGTGATAGGTTTTCTCCTGTCTCGCGTCCATCTTCCTCTACACTTTTTGTGAGGGTTTCCTGATTGAAAATAGGATTTTATGGGGTCTCATTCACGTAACAAATGCTCTGTATACGATTCTCCTTCTGTTGCAATGGGTTCAAGTCATTCTCAAGACGAAATATGCACCAAATAGTTTCACTACAGTGGATGTCATCTTTTCCCTTTTGTCCGTTTTGCCCATCGATCTCATCGTTTTACTCAGTAACACACGAACAAAACATTTTGTAATCTAAAATCTAAAACACAGTAAAGCTTTTGAAATTTTAAAACGGCTCAAGATTCAAGTTTAATCATTATTCCTTGAAAATTCTCAAGTTCATAGCATAAATTCAGAAGGAAGTAGACCAGAGGACTATCTGACATTTACCGTGTCTCGACTTCACTACTGCTTTCGAATTAAAAATGTTGTCAATTATTTGTGTAAGAATTCAGAATTCAAAAACATGCTAAATAATAAATAATAAAATATAAAATGCGAAACTTTTACTTTTTACTTTTTTATGACGCCGTTTTCCTATAGCGAACTGGGAAAATCAGTTGATTTTGGGTGACTTTCACAGTTTCCTCCTGCGAGTTCTTCTCTACTCTACATTCATCATCCACTCCTTTGCATGCATTTGGCATCGACTGGCGTGTCGTGTGAGTGAGTTGTCTGTTTTCTGAATATTGCATATCGGAATATAAGTAGAAACTAGATGAAAATTTAAAAATAAAAATAAAAATTTAGTAAAAAATTTAACATTTACATGGCTCATGATTTTTTTTTATTATTTTCCTTGTAGTCATTTCGTCCAAGGCATTTCATGATCGATCCCATAAAGGCGAGAGAGGAACTTTGTATGGAAAATAGTTGGATTATGTAAGCAAAATATCTCATTTTTCCAACGCAGAAAAATAACAAAAAGGACATTTAATTTGTAAGATTTATTTTTTATTTTAAAAAAAAAAAGGAAATTATCCGTCAGAGCAGGAAACGCGACCGGTCATTTCCCGTTCTTCCAAAATACAAAAATAGGGACGGGAATTTTGTGGGATCATTATGCAGTTTCTTTGTATTGGTCCACGGAGATTGCGTTTAGAGTGGGGTAAAAATTTAAAGCACATTGTTGATTATTGATTAATGTGTGATGTTTGATACATATGCACTTAAATCTTCTCAATATTGCTCTTCAATCTCATGAATAAATCATATTTCACTCTTTTTCATTCAAGTTATGGGGACATTCAATTTGACATAAAAAACTATGGAGGTAATTTTTAATTTTGAATAAATAAAACATGAGAATAATCATTAATCTTAAAATTAGTCTAAATGCTAAATGAAGTATTTTTCCAAATTTCCAGAGGTTCTGTTTGCTACCATTTGTCAAATAATCGCATGGATTTTCTCACTTGCCGTCGTTTCCGCCACACTCACGGCTCTTCTCATAGAGTAGGTAATTTCAACCACATGTAAATTGTAAATATTTGGATTTTCATTCTTCTAAGACTTGATTAAAAATTAGAAATATGAGAAGACTCGTTTATGAATATTGGTGATTCGTTTTTGTAATGCTTGCAAAATATCCATTATCCGCAGGAGAGAAACGGAACAGCAGAAATTTTTAACCAGAAAAAATGCCATAAAACATTACTTGGTCAGTTTTTTATTTTGTATTCTTCATTGAACTTTGAATTTCGATCAGTAATTTTCAAATTTTAAAAATTAATTCTCTAGGGATTCAGTCGAGTGAGACAGGCAGTTTGTCGTGAGGTTAGCTTTATATTACTAATTCAATTTTCAATTTTCCATTGTGTGTTCATGTTTCATAAATAATTTAAAAATTTGAGTGTTACACAAATTCTTTGTTTAATCGTTTCAAAATTTGAGTGTTAAACAAATTCTTTGTTTCATCGTTTCAAAATTTGTAATTTCAAACAGTTAAAATGTTTTTACGACTACCTCTGGCTCAAACGGAAAGGTTTTTCTGAGCTCAAACTCCTTGATTTTATGCCGGCGACAATAAAATCTGAAATTTATTATGATATCCACAAACCTCTTTTGGAGCAGGTCAGTTTCAAAGAATTGAAGCAGTGCCCTTAACTCATATATTTTACGGTGTATTATCAATAATTATCAATTATTTATTATTTCTCACCTTCACAATTAGATTCTTACGTTCTCGGATCTGGATCCAGCTTTCCTCTCCGCTCTCTCCGTTAGAATGAAACACAGTTATCACCTCGAAGGAGAAGTTCTCTATAGAAAATACGAAAGAGGAAAACGCATGTACTTGGTCCTCAAAGGCTATTTAGAGGTACGTTTAAAAAATAAAACAAACCTTACCATTTTTTAAGCGTGATGTTACATGTTGAATTTGAAATTTTTTCACTATTTTCTTTTTCATGTGAAAAAACTAAAGGTTCTAAGTGCCGATGAGTCTCATCCAATCACTTGTATTAAAAGCGGTTCCATTATTGGAGGTAAAGTTGAAAATTGAAAATGGGATAACTTTGCTTTACAAATTGGAATTATCTAGATTAGTTAAAAGTTAAAAGTTTAACTTCTAATTTCATGTAAGGTTTGAGAATAATATGTAATCTGTCTTTTGGATGTCTACAGAATTATTTTTAATGCATCCCTATTTTCACGGTTGTACGGTTCAATGTGGCTCAGCATGTGATATGCTATCATTGTCCAGGAAAAGTATGAAAGAAGCCTTGATTGAATATCCTCAATACGTTGATATGCTTCAAAGTCGAATTGAGGTTAGCGAAAGTTAAAACTTAAAGCTATAATAATTAATAATTATTAGCATCGTGTCGCTTATCCTATCGCTTCTTGTGAATTGTGAACAGTGTGTGTTTGTTTGATTTTGAGATAGGACCGTTTTGATCAAGCCGTGGTTCTTTTATCCCTCGCTGCAAAATACAATGAAGCACCTCGAATCTTTGATCGTCTGAAGAATGAAATGCCTATTCCGATTCTGACAGAACCACAAGGAAGTACTCCAAGAAGACGCAAAATGACAACGTTTATTCGAGGTAGTTGAAATTCTTGATACTTGAAATTTGACACTGCTCTTAGTTTTTGAAAATATCTCTAATTTATGAGTGTCGGATTTTCGAATTTTGTTTTAAAATCTGTGGTTTTTTTTGTTTGAATTTTACACATTTGCGTAAAGATGCGGATGGATTGTCGATCGCGGCCTCTGTTGCAGAAAAAATGTCGCTGGGAAAAAACAAGTAAGTTTAGAGTCTTATACAAAGTGAAAAGTGTAGTACAGAATCAACTGATAAAATGTGCAATTTATTAACCATTGATGATTTATCGTGATAAAAATGTTAATTGCTAATCTAAAATTCAAAAACTACAAATTGGTTCATTTTGAATTTTGAAGAAACAAGGAATTGACAGAAAAAGGGACGCAGACACTACAACAGCAAGCTTTTCAGGTAATTTCTCAGCAGCTAGGTATTGTTTCAAAGTTCTAAACTCTAAATACAGAAAATGAATGTGATTTCTTTAAGACAAAGTATAAAACAGGTGTAAATCCGTGTTTTCCTTGAAACAGGCTTTTGCAAATGATGTGACACGAGCATTGGCTCTGGCAAAAGAAATGGGAGGAATTCGATGTCCTTTATTAATTACACCACCAGATGACTACGACTTTGAAGAAGCAAGGCGAGATTCTTGGATAACCTCTAAAAATCGTCGGAGTTTTTGTCGTAGACTTCAAGAATTATCCATAAAAAAAGGGGAGGAAATTCCATTTTTATACCTGTGCTGGAAAGGTTTTGTCTCCTTCTTTGTTCTCGCCGTCTTCGTGTACTATCCATATCAGATCGCCTTCCGACTCTCCAATAACAAGACAAATCTAATAATGAACATGGTGGCTCATCTCTTTGATGTTGTTTTCGGTCTGGATTTTATTTTGGACAATGTTCAAATCGTTGTAACTCCTGACAGTACGTACATAATAATTCATAATTTACCATAAAAATTAAAAATAAAGACTGAAGAAATAGTACAAGAACAAAAGCATCTTCTCAATTCAAATTTTAAATTTTCCTTTCTTTTTTTAAAAAAATAGAAAGACTATGGAAAGTTCGACACATTCTGCCTTATCGATTACGAACATTTAGGTTTTACTGGAGGATTTTAGCATTTATTCCTATTGAATATGCCCTGATTTGGATCGTTGCAACCAAAGACATCAATTCCTCTCCATGGTTATATCTGTTCAAGCTAAACAGGTTAATCGAAGCCTCAGTCGTAAGTCGAAAGTTGAAGCTTGAAGCTTTTTATCCATGATCAATAATTATAAATGACCTTTACCGTTTACCTTGTACTGGAAATTTCGCTCGCGTTTTCAGTTTGTAATTTGAAGGAAATGAATAAAGATTAATTTGTTTTGTTGACAAAATGTAGCTAATGGGATTTTTCAAGGACTTGCAGAGTTACACAAGAATCCCCATTTTAGCCATTTTCCTCATAAAAAGCCTTGTGATCCTTGTCTACACAATCCATATTTTTGCCGTACTCTTCAATTCCTTAACTATGGATCTCATTCCAACGGTCTACGGAGGGAACAATTCAATACGGAATAATTTAACATCGAATATTCGGTTATCTTCTGTAATGGACTCGTATGAATACGCTTTCTACTGGTCAACACAATCTGTCGTCGTCGTAGGTATTTAATACTTAGTGAGATGAAAGATTAATAAAAATTTTAAATTTGATAAGTCTACACTCAATCGTAAATTGTTATTTGTTCTATTTTTTTAAATAATTAATTTTTAATAATAAATAATGATGATCTGGTATCAATTACTAATAAGTTATTATTATTTATTATTTATCATTTTACCTTGGACTTTTTAAGGATTCGGAGACGTGATTCTTTATCATGCTCTTGAAATACTTCTGCTCTGCATGGCATTTATCACTGGGACGATACTCCTCACGTATTCTGGGTCCAGATTGGCCACCATTATTACTAATACTTCCAGAAAGAGGTACTTTAATATTTATTTTGAATTTTACCACCAGAATGGAAAAAAAGTAAATAAGTTTGAGTTTCATCCGTTTCACAGGGTTATTTTTCGACAGACGTACTATTCCCTAACAGCATTTCTTAGAATCCGAAATTTTCCGGAGGATTTATCAAAAAGGATTAAAACCTACTTCCAGACGCACTGGACTGCTCATGAGGTACAGCTTTTTTACACGTATAAATTATGATTTATGCATGTTTGATAAATGTACTGACTACTGACTGTGATGCTGAAAAAATTTACAAAGGAAGAATTTGGAATTTTTCTAAAGGGTATCTTGTTATCGGAGGGAAAGTCACCGATTTGGGATGCTCCAAAGGTCCTTTCTACTGAGGTCATGTTATCTCAAGGTCTACGATATATTGTCAAGGTGCCGGTTTTTAAGTATGTACATGAACCTGTATTGAAGGAGACTTGCAGAGCCCTAAAACAGTATGTTGTGCCGCCAAATGAAATTGTGAGTCAGAGTTGACCTTTTTTCATTTTTAATTTGAAATTAGTGAGAAATAATCGAATTCAATTGAAGGATGTGAAATTTCTTTAGATCCTTCTTGAGGGTGATTTAAGACGAGATCTTTATATGATTGTCAAAGGATTTTGTGTCGTAAGTCGTTATTTTTGATAAACTCTGAATTAGAATTTTGGCTCTAATGAAAATCATCCAAATAATTGTTAATAATTAACTATTTTTTGCATGTTTTCATAGTTTGTTCGACCTCCGATTTGAGGTCTGTGTAAGGGACTGCGATAAATACAAATTGAAATGATTCAAACGTTGTGTTGAAACGCATTTCCTA
>JAQGBH010003674.1:0-19064 GCA_034698265.1 Sminthurinus aureus
TAAGTCATGTGGTTTTGCAGTTTTTGGGACTGCCTATTTCCAAATGCGTTTTTATTTGTCATCCGGATCAGTGTGCGCCGTTTGAAATTTCTATGAAAACTGGACTCTGCTCTCTGCATTACATTTTCATACTTGTTCATTGCTAAATTTCCGATTTCGTCTAGTCATTTATTATTTCTTTGCACTTTCGAAATCCTGTTTATTGTTAACATTGGCAGATGGCGTCCTTCTCGATTCTTGATTCTTGATTTGTGATCGAATTTCATAGAAGAATGCTGATTTTATAAAACAAGAAAAAAGATGGGAAAATTGTGGGGAAATGGAGACGAGTTAATTAATTAGGCTGAGTGGAAAATGGGAGCGAGTTAATTTTATGCTTGTCAGTTTTGGACTGGCTAAAATATTACCATCATCACGAAGAAAGGAGAATCATCATTTAATTTGAATATCGGACAGGAATTCCGTGGGGACCAAAACCGTAGTTTTCTGTTTGTCTTTTCCTCTGCTTCCGTTTGAAGATCGAGAGGAGATTCTGCCCTTTCTTTGTATTGACTCTGTGAGGAGTTGTTTGAGGTTTGAGTTTTGAGGGATTCCAAAGGACAGGTGAAGTGAATGAGAGGATCAGAGAGAATGTGATGAAATGGCGAGGCAAAAGTCGTAGATATATTATGGCACATTTCATCCCAAAAGTGGCTTCATTTGCGGTTTTTTCGGCTTGTGGTCTCCGCTCTCACATTTCCAATCCATCTTGTGTATTCCCGTTCCTTCCAGCTCATTCCAGACTCCAGACTCCAGACAGAGCTGAGTTCATTCTCCACTCTCCAGCCCCAGAATGAAATTCAACAGTGAAGAAACAGAGTTCATTTGACAGGGAAAAGAGACCAGAGAAACGGTGGCTGTGGCTGTGCTGTGGCCAGATGAAAAGTTGAAAGGAAATTTTCATGAAGGAGCAAAACCTCGGCACTCGGCGTTCCGCTCTTTCTTCTCATTTTTCTTGTCCTTTTCCCTCTCTTCTGCATTCTGCCTAATGCTTTGGCTTTCCCCTCTTCTGTCTCTGTCAATTTCTCTCCTGTTCTCTCCCTTTTGCCTGTGTGCTTTTACCCTTTACACTCTCATCTCATTTACCCCTCTGCTCTACTTTCCCCACTGCACCGTGTGAATAATTAAAGGAATGTCAGGGCCAAGTTCAATTTTCACTCGCATACAAAATACAAAATACAGCCCAAAAATTCTTCCTGTCCTTTCTGTCTGTGAATTTTTAATGTATTTAATGTAGTTTTTCTGGTTTCTCTTGCGTTCTGGAGGATCTGAAAAAGATTGTAAATAGGATGAATGTGGAAAATGGGAGTGTTGCACTGACCTTCGCAATGATCTTCTGGCCATGATAAGTGCGGCGAGAAATGCATTCGCCCCAACTCCGATACTCCCCAGAGTGAGCAACAGCGTTCCGTGGTTGTGCGCGTTGGGGTGGCACTCGAATCTGGAGGAATAAATCATCTTGCTCACTTTCAACTTTCAACTCTCAACTCTCGATAAATCCATCGGAAATGGTAAAATGGTTCAACTTACGTTTTGGTGAAGTTTCCAGTATTTGAGGGGGGAATTAAAGGACCTGAAAACACACTCAATTTACATTATTCCGCACCTTTTTCTCTTGTCTCATCACATTTTATAATAATACTTAACCAAATTTACCTCGAATGCTGATTCCGCCCTGCATTTCTCAGAGATTCTTGAAACTCCACCTTCAGCAACTTGTCATTTCCTCAAAAATAAAAATGGGCAAAACGTAAACCCCGGAAAAATCATCATTTTTCTTGTTCTGCAGTCACATGCACATGATACTTAATTTTTTGTGTGGAAAAGTCTGGAAACTGCAGATGAGGAAATTTGAACGGACACTCAAACCTAGAAACTCCTGTAGAAAAATAGAGAAGAAAAAAAGATAAATTGTAAATTGTAGTAAATTTGGAAGGAGGGACAAAAGAGCCAACAGCAAAAACAGCAGACGAGAAAACAAAAGTTTGACCTGAGCAGAAAGAAAGAAAGAAAGAGAGGAGATTCAGCAAATTATTGTTTGCTGTGCCTAGTGCGGACTAATGAAATAAAAGTGGATCTCAAACTCTTTTTTCCAGCCTCTTGGTTCACAGAAGGCCGCTGCCAACATCCTCCAGCACACAAGTGCAAACACAAACACAAACACCAACAAGAAGAAAGAAGAACCAGAGAGTTTTGTCACTGTACATTTTGATGGTGGGCCGAGAATCACAATTGACCAATTTTCAATCATCTGGACGATCATTACAATTCCAATCAATAGAATGAGAAAGAGAAGGAGGAAATGAGAGGTCAAGCTGCTCCTTCAACCTTCCGAGTTGCGAGTTGCCCGAGCTGCAGAGTAAAAACGAAAAGGTGTGAAGAATGAAGAATGCGGAGCCACCAACTTTTTAGCAACTCGAAACTCGCAGTCTGTTTTGTTTTCCCTCCAGCAGTTTGAGTGGATCCACTCTGCAACAACTACAACAAACAACTACTAATTCCACAACTCGAGAAAACAAGGTGAAAAGAGACGATTCCAAATTTTGTTGAACTGTGTAATCAATTGAATCCGTAGAGAACAAGGGATTTCATTGGTAGTCCTCACTGCTTTTCCCAGGATGAATAATTATTTATTTATTTAAGGAGGATCTGAGGAGTAAATAGGCCAGAAAAAGTTGCTCCAGAATCACATGATTACAACGTGATTAATTAGACGAGTCTCGAGTCTCGAGTCGCTCTTCCCTTTCCTTTTCTCCCTTCATCCAAAATCATCCAACAACCAAAATCCAGCACAAAACAGGAAACTATTAAAATTGTGGGTCATTTAGTCCTGGAGCATGAATTAAAATATCAGTCTGCATGTTTTTGGTTGTGGGTTGTGGGTCATGAGTCGTGGGAAATAAAAAAATCCTTAATTCTTTTGCCCTCGCTAAACTGCGGACAGACGGTTCATTTTGATTAGCTTATTTTATCCGGGAGTAAATGCGTAATTTGTAATTTGTAAGAGATGGATCCGGATCAAGTTGCTCCGTTGATGATTGGAGGGTTAATGAAGAAATAGAGAGAACTTGAGAAGGAGAGAGAGCGCGAGAGAGAGAGCGCAGTTAATTAATTGGTCAGATTTCTTTCTGGTTCCCCTTTGATATTTTATACGCTCCTCATTCTCCACATTCGCAAACAAGGAGAAAAGCAATAAGAATTTAGAATGGGGAATTGGAGATGCAATCCGATCCGATGCGATCCGAGTTAATCAAAAATCAAGATTTCCCTTTCTGCGTCTACCCTTTTGAGAATTCAATTGGATGGCTGGATTTGGATTTGGATTTGTGTTTCGATGTTGAATGTTGGGACTGGATTCTGAGGAGAAGAGGAGAGAGAGGAGAGGAAGATGGTACTTGTCCATCTTGTCCGTTTTATCCTTTGTGTTTACGCAATCTTGTGCGAGGGAAAGAAATGAGGAGAGTGGTCAAGAGGAAGGAGAAGGCTCGGAGGTGAAAGGATAAAATGGAATGGAAAAGATAAAAATACCTTTGGAAATAAACCAAGTGCTGGATGGATAAATCCACAAAGAGTGTTGAGAGAAGAGAGAGAAGAGGGGGAGGAGATGGGAGGGGCGGGAGTCGGAAAGAATAAGTCCAACAGTAATAAAAGCCGTCATTTCGGATTTTGCCCATCTATAAATCCCATTTTGGGATCCACCAGATTCAATTCCGCATCCGTCGTACACCGGACAACGGACACTGGACAATGGACTCGTCCTACATTCCACATTCAACATTCATCGAGTGGGAGTTGAGTGCAGTGCAGTGCAGTTTGCTGATGGTGTGTGACCTTTTTCTACCTCCAACCAGCCAAGAACAACCTGCTGATTTCTCATTTCCAATATTGATGAAAAATCAAAACCAGCTGCACTCCAAACTCCAGACTTCAGACTCCAGACTCGAGATTCTTATCCAAGTATAATAATAAGAATTCGGAAGAATGGCAATCGGCGACTCACACAGGACAGAACCCAGAACCCAAAAGCAGCACTGAGAACAAATCGGAATCGGAATCACTGAATCAACTCGTTACGACTCACACCACACTTTACACTTGCTTCTAATTCCTGACTCGACGCAACTCAACTCCTCATTCTCTACTCAACTCATCTACTGTTCAACAACCACAATAATCACTTGTTCATCTTTTCTCCGTTTTGCATACTATTCCGTATTCCGTATTTCAGTTTAATCGCCCCTTCTCCAAAATCATCTTTCGCTTGTTTCCTTCAGGCACTCCCGATTTCCGATCAAACCTCCAAATTCCCGTGAAAAGGAATTGGAGAGGAAAATTTTGAACAAGTTTTATCAGGATGAAAAATATGCTATTGGATTGAAAGTTGAAAAGAGAGGAGCACAAAAGATCCGGATGAGTTGAGATGAGATTACTTGCCGCTCCGTTGTAAAAATCTTGTGAGGAGAAATTCTTTATAAAAAGAGAATTCCGAATTCGTACACAAAAAGAATTCCATGTAAAATGTAAAGCTCAAGAATTTACATATGAGTTCTCGGTTCTTTGCTTTTCTTTGCTTTTCTTTGCTTTTCTTTGCTTCTTGTTGTAAATATCTGGAAATTCCATTTTGTTCCGAGGTCCAGACTCTGAGATCTTGTGAGATCCAGTTTTGTGCTTGGACTACTTTCTGCTTCCATTGTGCTCTTCAGCTGAGTCTGGTCTGGTCTAAATTCTGGACTATTTGACTGTTAATAGATCCACATTTAAATATCCATCTGCCGTTCCTCCGAGTCTGAGTTTGAATCCGGCTGGAATTGTGTGTGTGTAGTGTGTACAAAATTTGCATATTCCGCTCTTTAGAATTTCTTAGTCTCTTCCCTTTCCTTTTGCATTCCCGTTTCCTGCCTCTTGCCGGGCAAAGGACGAGGAGCTGGAGCCGGAGCGAGAGCAGACATTAGACGCTGAAGGCTCAAGGCTGAGCGTCTATTTGCAATGCTGATGGTGATTTTATGAGGGAGAAGGAATGGGAAATGAGTGAATTGAATCAACTGGAAAAAGGAATAATAATAAAACGTAATAAAAATACAAAGAAAAGACCAAGAAAAGGAAGCAGAGCAAAAACTCTAAACTCAAAAACTCTAAACTGAAAAGCTCAAAACTCAGCTTCTCCACAAAAGTAGAAAAAGATACAAAAGATCCTTCCCTTTGTTTGTTTTTCTTGTTCCTTTATTTCTCGTCTTTTAGTTTCGTTCTGTACAGCGACTGCTGTACATAAATTGCATATTCCGATTTACAATCCACATTCAGAATACGCAACGCAGAATGTAAAATGAAGAGGAAGAGAGAAAGTGGAGGATCTATTTGGATGATCAACTGATGAGCATTAATGAGTGGATTCTGGCGTAATCTTTAGCATTTAGCATAATAATTATTGCGGATTGACTGTGCCATAGAAATCATGTAAATTGCAGAGGATTTCTAAATGGTGGAGGAGATAAGATAAAAGAGAGAGGGGGGAAATATGGATGCTCCGTTGAGACGGGAAAGTGGGAACAATAAACAAAAGCATCTCGTTGTGTTATCGAGTTTACAGGATAATTATCGTCCTCGGGTTTGGAAGGGATACAATTACGCTTTACAGGGCATACAAAGTGGTTTGATAATCATCATAATCAAAATGAGAGTCATCCCAATAATTTCTGTTATGTTCATGTTTATGGATTTATCGTAAAGGAGAAGCGGAGCGAGATTCGGATCGGATTGTGAGATGAGATGAGTGCGACATAAAATATGGAATAAATTTGGGAAAACATGTTCATTACTCCCATTCCAGTCTCGGAATGAGGAAGGAGGGAAATGTTGATCCTTTTGTTGTTTCCTCTACATTTCTACTTTGTACTTTGTCCATGATATGACAACACACGCGGAGCAGAGTCGCAAAGAGCAGAGCAGGAGCGATGATAAAGGTCTGCAACTGATCTCTCCAGACTCGAGACCAACTAATAAAACAACAACAAAACAAGCACAAGAACAAGACTTGAAAGTGGTGAACACGAGACAGGAGACGAGCTAAAGAGGAAAATAAGAGACAAATCGCTCCGTCTTTTCCCTCTCTTCCCTTCTGCTTGTCTCTTCTGTTGATATTGGA
Organism: Sminthurinus aureus; assembly: GCA_034698265.1. NCBI lineage: Eukaryota > Metazoa > Arthropoda > Collembola > Symphypleona > Katiannidae > Sminthurinus > Sminthurinus aureus. Next base: position 6,182 of record JAQGBH010003674.1, read on the forward strand.
ATGCAGTTGTGCATCTGAGCGGGAGAAATCTACTCTCTCACAGCACAATTGACTTTTGTCTATACTTTATTCATGTTCCACTCCGCGCCCGTCTACTCTGTTCTCTGTATTTTCTACTTTCATCTCCACACTTTTCCCTCTCTGTCTCCTGGTTCAAGTGGTGCAGAGTTCAGAGTTGACAAGCCAAGGCGAATCCACATCCACATCCACCTTTCATCCTACTTGTCTCTCTCATCCAGTCCAGTCCTCTCCTTCATCAGCCTCTGAACTCTGAATCATCCCAAACAGGTTTCTCTACATAAATACTCGATTGAAATTTCATCCCTCATTTTTCCTTCTTTTTGCATGTACATTTCAAAATGGTTGTTATTGGCGTATAATATGATGGGAACTTGAATGTGTGGATCATTATTCTAATATTCACCTCCGAATCCACACCGCAGACATTTTCACATTTCCTCTGTTCAGAGTTGAGAGTTGAGCGCGTAAAAGGAGGAGGATGAAATGTGCGAGTGAGTTGTGTCTACAGCGATTTAATGCCTCTGTCTTGAAGACAAATTTCAATGTTCCAGACTCCAGACCTCGCTCACTTTGGTCCTGCCAAGGCAAGTCAAGGGAAAAGCAAAGGTGAAAAGGAGCAAAAAGCAAAGGTGAAAGTGAGCAAGTTGCTCCTCCATCTTTTCCATTTTGTAGCCACTCACATAAAAGGAAATAGTTTATACTCGACTCAACTGCATCCAACTTCTTGTGTCTGTCTGCTCGCTGTTTTGTGCTGTGTACTGTGTACTGTGTGCATGCGGAGGAAATTTAGACTATTTCGTCCCTCAATTTCCCTCGTTCCCAATCCTCTCAACTCTCAACTCTCAACTCAACTCAACTCACAAGGCTGAACACTGAACAGGAATTCTTCTTGTTCAACACACGTCCTTCTTCTTGCTCTACTTGCTGCTCCTCTCAAGACTCAACTCTCAAGACTCGAGACTCGAGAGAAAGAAAGAGAGAGAAGAGAAAAATGTGTCTGTATTTTGGAGAGTGAAAGTGAAATGGAAAAGTTTTGGGGGGAAAACAAGTTGAAGAAGGAACAACAAAGAGGAGAAAGAAAGAAGCAAATGTGCATTTGTCAACTGTGAGAGAGCACAAGAAGGAAATTCCTTTGAATTTTTCTCCTGCTCCTTTGCGGTTTCCACTCGTCTCGTTCTGTTTCATCTGCTCTGCTATCTTCTGCTCTCTTCCGCTCTGTTCGGGTGGACAGGTGAGATTCTCCACATTTTTCACTTTTATTTTTCCTATTTCCTCTTGACTCACCCGTTTACTCGCTCCTTCTCCTCACTCCTCAATGTTCACTCAACTTTAATTCTCAATTGTCGAGGCTCAATTTCCCATCCAGCTGATCCCACTGCAAATTTGAATGGCTGTCTCGCTAATCCGCACACACGAGAACCTCCGCTTCAATCCCCCTTCCCGCTTCGCAGTTCCTAGTTCATATCATTTCCAGCTTCCTGAGCACAAAACTCCTTCTCCTCCTTCCGATTCCGTGCTCAACAAAAAATGTGGAGGATTCAATTGAATGTGTTCAATATTAAAAAGAGTGCTGTTCTCCGGTGCTCCGTCAATAATTCAGTTGTCATCTCCGAAGGCTGTGACTAATTGCCCTTGAAATCCACATTCCAAATTCAAGCATCCGGAATCAGAAACCCGGAAATTAGGGGATTTAAAAAAGGAAAATTGGTTGTTGTAATCCACCATTTCATTTCATTTCACATTTCTCCCGTCCTCCTCTTTCCACCGAGTGAAAGCTACTTGTTGACTTGACTTTGATCAAAATATCCACATTCCTCTGATTCACAATTCACAAATACTTACACAAGACTTGAGAATTCCAGATTCAGTTTCCAGTTGCTCTGTACTCTGCACGGGGGAAAGTCTCAGGAGAAAGGTGATTCACTAGACAAGAATCCGGAGCTGGAACGGGAATTGAAACTGGAAATGGAAATGGAAGTGACTGTGAAAGGAAGAATCTCGTGGGAAAATTCCCGTTTCTATTAAGGACGGATTTGTGAAGGAAAAGAGGGGAAAGCGAAGAGGAAGAAAGTGAAAGGAGTTGAAGTTGCAGTTCTCAGTCACGGACTGAATCTTTCACCGATTCTCCATTTGGAAATGAATCCGCTGCCGAGCAGAACAGAGCAGAACAGAACAGAGCAGAGCGGAGGAGCTTTAAATCTCAATTGATTCATTTTCATTTCCCTTGGATTTGAGATTTGAGTGATTGGGAGTCGAGTGATTGGGAGCAGCAACTTTAACTCGCATTTCCTTTCATTCCCCAGCCTTTTTCTCTACAACACAAAGAATGTTGAATTGAGACGACATTGGTGGACAACGACGCTCTTCTTTTCCACGGTCCATGAGCTCGAGTTGGAGTTGGGGCTCAGGTGATCGGGTGAACCTGGAAAAATCCATGTTCCATGTTGAATGTTGAGTCTACGCATTCCCGATACATCTCGCCACTTTCTCCATTTTCATCACAGCAAATGGACCTCATCTCAAAACACTGGCCCAATTTCCAAATCCCAAATGCCAAATCTCGAGCTATTTTTTTGAAAGCCTTTGGCCATTTCCTTCATTTTAAATTTTAATGCCATTCCTAAAATGTCTACTTGGAGATTGCCGCGCAAAATGGGGGATTGGAGATAAAAGAGGAACGGGTGAATTTGGATAATTATTTTAAAATGGAGCATCTTCATAGACCCGCTCTTTTCATGTGTTTGGCAATGGCAAGTGGTTAAAATGGTTAAAATGGTGAGTAGTGATCAGAGTTGTTGTTACGAAAACTGGCTCCGCATTACACATTGCAGTTGAGTTGAGTGTAGTGCACAAAGATTTGTAGGTGGTTTGTAGTTATTTCCTCTCTTTTCTATTCTGTTGTGTGTTGCTGGTAAAAAGAGGGCGGGAGAACAACTTGTAAAATCGGATGGGTCATCTTCATCACTGTCTTTTATGGCCCATCTTCTCCGGATCTCCATTCTCCAGTCATTGCGAAAACCCAGCTGTTTCCAGACTCCAGTTCCAGTCATCCTGCACCCACCAAAACCACACTCATTCTTCCAGTCTCAAATCCACACAACAAACACACATGAACTCACTTTCTCTTTCTCTATTTCTCTCTTATCCTGTAATTTCCTTTTACATTTCCCTCTTTTTGATTCCCCCTTTTTACGGAGAGGTGCGAGTTGCGATGTTGATCGGTGATGCAAACAAGAGGAGAGACGAGACTGGCTTTAAAATGAGAAAGTGGAGATAAATGTTTCAACTGGATCATAAACCCCGTCTTCCGAGCAACTAAAAGAGTCCCTTCTCCCTCTTCTACGTGTTTGGTGTTTATCCATTATTTCGTCTTCCGCTCAAGCGGAAATCACAAAACCGGCTCAAGGTCAACATTTCATTTAGGAATCTCTTACCTTTTATTTTACTTTTTTAGTAGAGTGTTCTTTCGCTCCTCTTCTCCTCCTCTCTTCTCTCCTTCAGAATGGAAAGGAGCAGAATAGAACAGAAAAGAGAAAAGATTCAAATCCTGAGACAATTTATTTATGTGGCACATTTGAATTTAAAGATGCTGCTCAAAATGGAGATACAAGTGGGAGAAACATGAAAAATGTAGGTAATGAAATGCCGGGATCAAACAATTTTTCTGCTTTTGTAGGCAGCGGATTGGCTGAAGGGAACTCGTAGTAATTCCACATTTTACATTCTGCACCGTGTCATAACTTAGCGCAGCACGTACTTCCGTCTCCAGCTTCCCAATTTTATTACTCAGATTGCAACTCTGCTCCACTCCACTCTGCTCCGTCTGATTTACAACTTGAAGATATTCTGAATTTTATATTGTGCATCCACAAAATAATTTCACACCGGAGAAATTCCCCTCCCCAGAATTTTTACAAGAGCATGATTCTGAATTCTGGATTATGCAGACGCACACACAAACCAACTTTGGACTAAACTCACAACTCACGATTACTGATCAGCGTGAAGCCAAAGGAAAGCAAAAGGATGAAAGTAAAGTTGCCATCGTATTAAAATTCGGATGGCTCTTTCCAATTTTCTTCTGCGTCTCCTTGAAATCCCCATGAATCGTGAAAAAGCTGATCTTAATCTGAAATTTGTGTGTATAATCCAACTTCAAGAGTATTAAATTTGATGAAAAGGGGAGAGAAAAAGAGGGAATTCTGCCGTAAGTGAATACTGAATACGGGAGATCAAAGTATGAACATGTAGAGCGCAATATGAATAAAATTCCTGAAGGAATAATCATATGCTAATTCCAAATTGCCTCATTAAATTCATCATTTCCACTTCATGTCTCGCATCCTAAACATACGTTTTCAAGGTGGCTCAAGGGAGAATCCAAAAAATATACCACACACAGCAATTATTATTTACAACTGATAAAAAACCTCTTGAAAATATCAATCAACTAATAAAATATTATTTTCATGGCTTTTCAATTGATACGCGGAAACTAAATAAAAACACGTTTGAACTATGAAACAAGATTGTGGAGTTTTGAGGATGGGTAGGGAAAATCCAAACACGAGACGCCACTTTACTTTTTACTTATCAATCAGCTAATGTCATTAACAGTTCAAAGTTGTGGACGCGGAAGGATCAAAAAGCTGAAATTCCAAGAATTGAGTTGGTGAGATATTTAAGAAGAAGAGACCAAAACTTTCTTTGTCTTTTAGTGAGCTGATTAAAAGGAGTGGAAAAGAGGGGATTTCATTGGGACAGGATGAAAAATATGATTCAAAGACAAAGGGAAAGAAAATAAAAAGGATCACTTTCCCTTTTCTTTGACTATCGCATCAAATCATGTCAAATCGTATCAAATCACGTGATGCAGTTTTCAATAACAAGTTGTAAGTCCGGGACACTCGCACAACTCACAACTCACAACTCACACAGTGTCAGCTTATAATTCAAGGGGAAACGCAAAGAAATTTGTCCGTCTCCGTGAAGAATGCCTCATTCATTCTCTATGCACAACTCAGAATCTAGAATCCAGAATCCAGAAGCCGTAATTAAAACAGTGACAAAGAGAAAACGGACGACTCGGAAAAGAAACGAAAAATTCACAGAGATGCTCAAAGCTCAAAAAGTTCAAAGCTCAAAGCTCAAGCAGATAATTAATTCGGATCCTTTTTAAAGTTGACCCTTTTGTACATACTTTTTGGCTCGGATCTCCTTTTCAAAAAATAATATTACGTGTTTCGTATTCTGCCTGTTTGAAGATTCTGCAATCTGCAAAATACGATACTCTCTACTCAGTTTCATGCAACAGCCAACAACAAATCTCAAATGAGTGGCTGAAACTGCATCATAATACAAAATACAAAATACAAAGGAGGAAGCAAAACTACTTTTTGTTTCCTGCTTCTCCAGTTTCAATCATGTGGATTTCCAGAAGCTGAGTCGAGTCGAGTCTGTTGAGATTTGAGATGGGGAATTCACATTTTAATTATTTTTATTGACCGTATAATCCTTAATCTCTCTCAACATCTGCCTCACTCACTCACTCACAACTCGCAACAACTCTCGCTCGCTCACTCTCCGCTAAAATTAAAATTCTCCCAACTCACAATTTCCCATTCATAAAAACAATATCAAGAAAGGTTTAACATATTTTACATGGAAAGTGGAAAACCCAAACACAAACACAAACAAAAAGAAAGCGGATTAATATTTTTCTGGTTTAAACTACAAAATATAATGAATGCTCCAACATTTAATCCCAAGTAAATCCGTTTCCTCTCTCACATTTGGATACGACCAACATTGTGCATGCAAAACTGTAATAAAGTCCAAAAAAATTCGGCAAGGAAAAAATTGGCAAAACGTCTTGTTCAATTTGCTTTCCATTTAAACGGGATGGAAAAGAGAAAACTACATGTGTAATTAATATTTGTAAAAGTATGATACAGAACAAAGAAGAAACATGGACAGATGAGTTTTAAATGTGTGTTTTACCTATAAAAATCCATCCGGTTTGAATTGACAGTTAAAATCCCTTGTGGATACAATGAAATGGATTTCGAATGAGCGGAGGAAGAAAGGAAGAAGAAGATGGATGTTTGTGGGGCTGAGGACTGTGGACTGTCACTCGTTGTAATCGAACAAGAAATCTCACTTTATCACTCACCACTCACAGCAACCACAAAACAAAGAGGAAAAGACATGACAAGAGCCATAACAGAAACAGATAAACGCGTTCGCTGAACAAGACGGCACAAGAAGTTGAGAAGAGAAGAGAACAACAGGTGAAAGGAATTGACATAAATATCACTTATTCTCCAAAACACGTCACTCCATTTCCTCTTTCCTTTCCTCAGTCACTTTTAAAATACACCGTCTAAAATCTAAAATCTAAAATCACTGGCGCTATTTTTTCTCAGGTGGAGATTCGCGAATTGCAATTTCTTGGTTTGGTTTGGTTTGGTTTATCACACTACGCCAATGAAATCTGCATGTGGATCTTCAGTTACACTTTTTCTGCAAGTACCATTGATTTTAAAAGCTGAGATGTGGAGAGCAGAATTAGTTAAAAATATCCAGACTTTCTCCTGTACCACTTTGTCCCTCCAGAAAACCTCCACTTTGTCTACTCCACTCCACTCGCTCGCTCACTGACTGCCTATTTTAAGTGCTCTCTCTTTTCCAGTTCCCGTTCCAGCTCCAGTTCAAGCTCCTGTGGGCAAACTCCAGCATCCAGCATCTCCACTGCTCTTCCATTCCCTTCCTTTCTCCTGCATCTCCAAAATAGGATCACGGACCGAGAACGGAGACCATCTCTCTCATCTCATTTCAACAAAAAATTCCAGGGGCAAAGTGAAAGTTGAACAAGGTTATTTATTCATTTATTCACCTGCCTCTTCAACTCCATGGGAAAAAACAGCCCTGAGCAACAACAACTCCTCATAATCATAAAATCATCCTTACAGAGAGCAGAGCTCAAACATTAAAATCATCTCCAATTCCACAACATTCCATCATTCCATTGTACACGTCTCAAAACAAAAGAAACCGAGTGCCCAATTCCACACACAGCACACGAGACACGAACAACTCACTCGCATTTACCCCATCAGCTCAACACTCAACACTCAACACAAACTTGACAATTCACAATATTCTAAAGATAAATACCAAACTTTGCAAAACTTTTCCACACGGACAATTCAATTTTCTACCGTTTTTTTTTCTGAAAAAAAGGCAAGAAAGAAAAGTTAAGGAATTGAATGTTGAGTTAAAACCTCCTTAACTCATTTTTTTGTCTTTTCACTCACTTTTGACTTTTGACCTTTTGAATTTTGGACGAGAGAGACTTTTACTTTTACTTTTACTTTATTTAGTCCTCTTTGGACCTTGTCCTTATTTTAGTACCTGTACTTTTGTACTTTTGTCCGTTGTTCTTGATTCTCCTGATGTGAAAACAATTGGAGGTTCTTGGACTGAATAAAAAATATGTTGTAAAATAATGACTGCGGACTGGAGATGGAAAGTATGATGAAATACCTTGGAATTTACGTCAACATCAACTGACTCTCGAGCTCCGTCATATTTTTTATTCAGCAAAACCATAGCACGTCTTTTCTTTCCATTTCAAGTTTCAAGTCCACCTGCACTCAGCAATTCAGCCCCGATGCACGTAGCTCCTATTTTCCTATTTGCTTCCCCTCCCGCTCATAATTTTCTTCCCTCTGGGCCGTTCCTTTACTTTACTTTCCTTTCAGCTCAGTTCAGCTCAGTTCAGCTCAGTTTAGTTTAGTTTGTGAAACATTGCAATTTAATTGTACATTGTTGATGGAACATAAACAAACAAACTGCCAAAGTCTTTTTTTACACAAAGATTCTACAGTGTTCTTTTATGTAGCTCCTAAATTCTAAATAAAAATGATCCTTGTCCCGTTTTTCATTTTACAGTCCTAGTTTTTTGCCGCTGGCTTTCTTTTTTTCTCTTGCAACTCCTTGCTACAACATACAAGAGACATGAGACACACAGAACGAAGGAAAAGCAGGAGAAAGTAAAACACCAAAGTGGATGAAGGACGACGCAAAAAAGTTCCTTACCAAAACTCTGAATTTTTCTAGTTTTTTGTCTTTACATTTTGTATTATATATCTTTTTAGAGACTGAATGTTAGGAGTTTGGAGAAAGAAGCATCGAACAAGAAGGAATTTGTTTTCCCTCTTGACTTTTGCTCTTTTCTCAATTTTTTAAAAATCAAGTGTAGTTATAGAATACAAAATACATGATACATATCACATGAATATCAAAAAGAAAACGAAAACGTGAAAAGGTGCAAGGGAGAATCCGGGTGTAAAATGGAATACAAATTCTACTTTCAAAGGTGCATCAACTTGTCCACACTCTCTATATTTTGTGATATTTTGGAACAAAATAGCACCGTGTTAAGCCAGTGCAAAGGATTCCATCTTTTGGAGAGAATTTTACAACCTCAATTTATTCCCTTTCGGACACATTACAATTCCTGTACAAAAAACTGCATTGAATTACACATTTTGCTTAATTTGATGAGTGGAAATGAACCACATCAGTTTCAGCATCTCTGTGAGGCTGTTCAACTTGATGTGTTGAATGTTGAAGGATTGAATCATGGATCAAATTATAAAGGCAAAATGCAAGAGAAGAGATTGGCTGGAGGCAATTCTACGTTTACTACAAAATAATATTCATGGAGCACAATGTTTTTAGTTATAGACTCTTTTTGAGAAATGGAGAAGGGGCAACTATATCCTAATTTTGCTTTTGTTCTTGATCTGTGCAAATTGTGCTTTAGGAATTTTCAGAACATTCTGTAAAACAGCAAATTAACACAAAACATACCAAATTTTGGCTTATTAAAAATAGGATTTTCATATTATTTCTCACACAAACCATTTTCAACTTGAGTTTGAGCATGAAATATGAAATACGATAAGACAATTCACTGCCACTGGCAACTCACATGAGCTTGATCCAAGCAATCTAATTCAATATTGAATCTACAATCTACAAACTACAAACGCAGAACGTGGACTCAAGTATTTTCACTTTGATCCATTCAGAATCAGAATTTAAAAGGTTACTCGTTACTCGTGTCTCTTGTGTAACTAATATTGATTCTTGTATTCGTCTACGGATTTATTTGAAATCTTCAAACGTCCTTTTTATTGTACACACTTTTTATTTGTAGATCCTTGCTGTAGAATTTTGTAATTTGAATCCATGTAAAATGTAAATGCAAAGGACAATAATAATATAAACTCTGATGGTTACTTGTTATTTGCATGTGACTTTGTCAGCATAAAATAAACTATACTTACACAAATTATACGGATTTGGTTACCCGTAAATTCTGGAATTAAAAGGAATGGAGAACGAGACTAGAGATATTTCTTCTGTACCTGTAATTATCTTCCGGATTCCAGAACGAGATTAAACATGAAATAATAATATTGCATTGGATCAAGATTTGCTCTTCTTTTCGTTTCACTGCACTCTGCACACTACATAGAATTACATTGAAATCCTATGATAGGATCTCTCTCTGTAAACTTTGAAACAAGCAGAGCAGGCGGTTGTGTGGTCCTGTATTCCTGCCGCATCCACGCATTCATTTAATTCTGTATTCTCTATTCATTTATTTGTTTATACATGTGTGACTCTGTGTTTCTCCAATCTCCAATCTCCATTCGCCATGAATTTCACTGTGTGTCACTCCAATTCTGTTGGGGGTTCTGCGATCCTTCTCCTTCTCTGTAATTTCTTCTGTACATGTACATTCTAAATTCTGAAATGGAGACCACAACCAAATCTAGATCTGCATGAAAACTTAGAATTAGCAGATAGCGAAAAGCGGAGCAGATGAGCGAGTAAAACTAAAACTAAATAATCCAATGATTTCGCATCTCTCTCTCTCTCTCTCTCTATTCATATCCTCTTTCTCCATAGCTTTGATTCTCATCTTGAATAATTCCTCGCGTCCTGTATGCTCTCTGCACTGTACATTGTACACAACACAATATATATAATATGCCATCATCAATAATTATCGGGTACAAAGTACGAGTCCCAACGTAGCGACAGTATATTATTACATATAAAATCTGCAGTAAATCTGCAAAAACTAGATTACACTTCAGGAGAACAAAGAATAAAAAAAGGAAAAAACTTGGAAAGCATAACATCCACTACACGCTCAAAACTTTTGATCAAGTTTCTTTGAATAAGTTTGAATGAAAGAGACCTGTTGAAATTCAATCCCCGTTATCAAGTTTTCTACTTTTATCTTGGCATTCATATTATTCACACAGAAAAAATATCTCAAAGTTCAAAGCAAAAATACTTTAAAATACCATAATATGGAATAAGAATGGATATAGCTCAAAAAGTACATATGTACCTACTACCTACTCTCGGCGCTGTCACATCACGTGCTCCAAGCCAACCTCCAAAGAATCAAATATATATTCATCATTATTATCATGGATAATGTATTACAAAAAAATTGTTAAAACAAAAAGAAAACAATTTCTCACATGACTATATTGACTGGATAATAATGTCTATGAACTATGAAATATGAAATATTATACGAAATAATGAACCAAAGACATCCACCTCATTCATTGATACACATGACATGGAAAAAACAAACTTGGACTTGTTTAATACCTAACACTGGATACTGGATTATCTTCTATTTTATTTAGTATGTACTAAAGTCTCAAAACTTTCAACATAAAATAACAATCAAACAAGGAATTTCCCTGACTATGCATCAAACATCAAACACATTCCTTGGTCATACTTGTACAATATAAAAGTGTAAACACGTATGTGTATCCATACATGAACGATACGAAAGATGAGAGAGAGATACCTAAAAGTTTCGTCTTCCAATAAAATTGCTTTTTATAATAATTTCCTTCCTTCGCTACAAACTCCGTGGGGCAAGAATCAGAGTTAACAATGGGATATAATCATCAAATAAAACTGATCATTCTGATATGTAGGTTGATTATTAAAAGTCTTTTGACATTTTCTGAAACATAATAGTTTATTATATTTCAGAAAATGTCAAACGATTTTTGCTGACCCGATACACTAGAAAACATGGATAATTATAGATTATAGTAATACGTTATGTTGTATGCGCGTTTATTAATTTACATGTCATCCGACACAAATTTTCATTTACATTTTGTTTCAAATGGACTTTCCTTTTCAACCTGATAGACTGTACATCACTTATCAAAATACAAAATACTTATACAAAAACTTAGTGGACTAATAATAATAATAATAATAAACATAATTATGCTTAAAAGATTTCAGATTTGACATTCAAAATAACAGGTTGAAGTAAAGGATCTTGTTCGATATTGCTACCATTATGATTATTGATTAGTAAATATTCATTTTCTGGAGTACCATTAACATCATCGCCTTCAAACTCAAAATTATGAGTATAATTTGTACTCACAGGTTCCATTTCAATAGAATTACATTGTTTTTGTAAGCGACAAAACTTGAGATGAGTGTGGAAGGCGGAAAGAGAGATAAAATGTGTATTATCACAACGACGACAAACGACATCAATTTCTTCTTCTTCTTCCTGTTCGTCTAAAGACAAAAATTCACCTTCCCGTTGATTTTCTTGTTTATATTCCATTTGTTCTTCCCGCAGCACCTCTTCTTGTTTAATAGCAACATTAGGAGGCTGATCATAACTCATTACTGTTATAAATGGCTGTGGTTGATCAACACTGTTGTCACTTTTATCATTGCTACTATTACTAAATATTGTTTCTGTTTCACTATTTATAAATTCAGACTTAATACTTGACGGATTGAGAATAAAATCAGTTTGACTAACACTATCAGGGGGATTCACAATTGTACTAGCATCACTTTCAGAAAATGATGATGGTGGAGTTGGAGTTGGAGGAGTCACTTGACTACTGAAAAATTGTGATTTAGCAGCAGGATAAACAGCTTTGGGATGTGGGAGAGCCTTACGAACTGGCTTCTTTGAATATCCACATTTATTCTTGACAGATTCAATTTTCTCTGTGGTCGCCTTTATCGGTGTAATATTCTTTCTATATTTTTCAAATAAATCAAATTTAAAAAAAAAAAACTTTCAGGAACCACGTATTTAAATATATACAACAACAATAATTATCAAGACCTAAAACTACCGTAAAAAAATAATAATAATACAGTTTTTTGTTCTAATATATTATACCGCTGTAGGATTGGATTTTGCTGTCCTGAAGCAACATTTGCCAAAGTTAATGCCATTAAATTGGCTACTGACTTGGGGTTTAATCTGCCATCATCATTCACAACAATTTTTGGCACCTTCCTGAAATTAGATTTAAAGTTTTTTAGAAAACAACACACACTAAAGTAAACAGTACATACCATGTCTGGTTAAATGGGATTTTAGATCAAATAATATTTGATTTGTGCATATAATATATAATATTATTATACTATTAGATTCACAAAAGCAGAATTAAATTATTGTTTTATGTATTTTGTATTTTGTTACCCGCTCGCTTTATTAGAATTCATATTTTTTCCAAATGTCCTCTTGTTTATTTAAATTTTGATTAGTTGATTGGATTCCAGCTAACAATAACTACAAACATAAACACAATTAAAACTATTTTAACGTGTTCCATGCCTGTTTATTAGAAAGTAGTGCATAATAATTATTCTATTCTAATGTAATAATTATTACTTATGGGGGTTTTCAGCCGAGATCAATATACCTATTTTTTCATAATCACCGATCCAGTTCTTGGTATTATATGTCATA
>JAQGBH010003675.1:0-19056 GCA_034698265.1 Sminthurinus aureus
GTATTGAATTTCTATTGTAATTCAATATGCAAAGGGCATAGAATTATTTGAAATTTTTCAGTGACCTATACTTACTTATAACCAATTGCAGTTTTATTGGAAATTTCAATTGAGATTTTGAATAGAGGCAGTCAAAAGAAATCTTATAAGATTTTTATTGATGTCTCACGCAAGCGACTCTGTACGTTTACGGCCAGTTAATTTTTTATCAAATTCCAATTCAGAATTTCCATAGAAACTTTGTATAAGAAATGCTTATTGATTTTAGTAAGAACCAATATGCGATTATCGTAAGGGTAGTTTTAATGCTGGACTGGCTGAATTAAAGCGTACCTGTTAAAAAACCAATTTAAAGTGGGTAAGAAAAAAACAAATTTTTTTACGTAGTAAAATGTAGTACAATGGTTTTTTTGTGTTTTTCACACTTCAGACATGTAACATTTATTTTGTTGTTTTATTGTGAATTCTAACAGATCTGAAAATATACATGGGATAGGAAACAACCATGGACAGTCCAACTGAATCGTCATCGATCGCTGACACAATCCCATTTAGTGTCATCGCAAAGTTAATGGAAAAAGTTTCAAAATCTAATACAAGTAAAGAGAAAGTTGACAAGATTCAAAAATGCTTCAAGAAATTCCGAGATAGTTTCATCAACAAATATTCAGTATTAGATCCTGCACAATGCAATGTAAGCCTTTTTTTAACTGTTATTGAAATTCTTTAATAATAATTATTGTCAATAATCAAATTACATTATGTATTTTATTATATTTTTGTTCTGCGTTTTATAACATAATAAATCAAGTTCACATATTGAAATTTTTTTCTCAATTTTATTCTAGAATGACAGCATATTTTGTATTATGAGATTTCTGCTACCCGATGAAGACAAGTCTCGAGAAGCGTATGGATTCAAAGATAAAACATTAGCAAAATATCTTGTTAAAGCTTTGGGATTAGGAGAAACAACACAGGATGGGAAAACATTGAATAGTTTCAAAACGGGTGATCTGGGCAGTTTAGTTCATGATGTAGTAAATAAAACTTGGGTAAATGATAAATCCAAATTTAGTGATATTAGTGTAGGGGAAATGAATAAAATTCTGGATGATCTTGCTCAAAAACCTTCTGAAAGAGGTGCAAGACACATGGATCGTCAAAACAAAATTTTACTTGGTCTTATGAGGCGGCTATCACCCCTGGAAGCAAAATGGTTTATCAGAATTGTGCTCAAAGACAACATGTCGACCTATTTAGGCTTGTCTGATCCTCAAATATTACGATGTATGCATCCTCAAGCAAATGATCTTTATAAAACTATTAGTTCTTTAGAAGAGGTAAAGAGGTTTTTCATACGAAATATAATAAAAAACTACGCATGATGTTTTTTTAAAATAGCTAATTTATTTACTTTTTAATTTTTAAGAGACATCATATTATGTACATCATTATATCAGTTATCTAATCCTTTTTTGTCCTATTTTATATCATTTCAGATATGTTTAAGATTGAATGATACAGTCAAAGTGGATATAACTGCAGTTCACTTATTTGAACCTTTCCAATCCAAAAGATGTGCCCGCCTGAATATTATAGATGACTTTGAGAATAATCATGATGACAAGGGAAGTGTTACTTATTTACCTACACCTCCATTTCTCGTTGAGGTTTGTTAATTTCTATAAAGTATAAAATAAAAGTACACACATAATATATTATGTAAATTTGCACACCTCATAATATTATAGAAATTTAGACATGTCATAAATAATTGTTTATGTGTACTTAAATTGGAATAAGTATGGTATTTTAAAATTTCTGGTAGCAACTTAATAATAATAATAACTACATTTTTAAATAGATAAAATGGAATGGGGAAAGAACACACATTCATTATGATGCGTCAAGACCAGATAATGACCAATTTCGATTTTTTTCACGAAATAATCGAAATTTTACATTAAACTATGAAATTACTTTAACTCCAAGACTTCGTACAAGAATTAATCCTTCATGTACCTCATTTATTTTAGACGGTAAGATTACTTAATGCAAAAAATATACACATATCGTACGTAATATATGTACAAAAGAACCATTGTAAAGTATTTAGAGCGTATACTGTATAATGTATAATATGATTAATGATAAACGTCGTCTATTAACTTATTCGAATTGTTTGAGTAATATAATTTTTTCTGTACTCATTTTGTAGGTGAAATGATGGCCTTTAATAAAGAAAATAGAAAATATACTCAAAAGACAAATAGAATGGATGTGAAAACATTGGGAAAGGATGATCAGGAAGATGACAAACATTGTCCTTGTTATGTTGCATATGATCTCGTTTATTACAATGGTGTGAGTCTAATCAATATGCCTTTGGCCAAAAGAACGAAAATTCTTCAAGAGGAAAAACTTGTTGTTGAACCGAAAGACGATACTGTAGTTTTTAGCCAACATAGAATAATGCACTCAAAAGGAGAAGTTCTTGACGCTTTAAATTCAGCAATTGATGATCGTGAAGAAGGAATTGTCATTAAAGAAAGAGATTCCATGTACAGAGTAGGAAGCCGGGATAAAGCTTGGTTAAAGTTGAAACCTGAGGTATTCATTATTATTTATTTCATTTTTACTCATTTCCAAAGTAAAATGATAAAACATTCTCTGAGATATTTAAAACAGTCGAGAATGTTATAAGTTATAATGTAAAGTATGCACAACAGTACACACTATTCATTATTTCGTCATTCAAAAAGATTAATGTGCTCATGTGTCTTTATTTTTGTAGTACTATAAAGAACATGCCATTGCTGATTTGGATTTGTTAATTTTGGGTGCTTACTATGCCAAGTCAAATACTAGAAGTGGATCAATCAATCACTTTCTTGTCGGTCTTGTGGATTCTAAAACTTCAGGAAAAGAGGTAAAAGGATGTTTAGTTGTATGCATGCACATTTGTATAAAAGCATAAAAGTATGTTTATGTACTCATGAATGAAAACATTTATATGAACAATAAAACACTTTTCTAAAGCATTTTTCTTTGATATTCAGGAGTTTTATCCTATAACTACCGTGGGGTCTGGAAAGTTAAAATTAAAAGAACTTGAAAAGTTTGTTCAAGAAGAATTAAAACCAAAATTTGTGAAAAATACAGATCCAAGTTTTAATATTCATTGGAAAGGGATCAAACCACCAGATTTTTACATTAATCCAAAAAATTCAGTTGTTCTTCAAGTTCGAGCTTCAGAAATTGTTAGTAATGATAGTATTGATTTAAAATATACTCTTGTTACTCCAGTGCTTGAACTTATTCGACTGGACAAAGATTGGGATGAAGTTCTTACTCTTGGAGAATTTCAATCAATAAGAATTGCTGGCGGAGGGAAATTAGCTAGAAGAAATGATGAAATAACTAGATCTGACATGCAACGAAAGTTGTCACCACTGTCAGTTGATGCAAAAAAATCTCCTGGTTCTCCTCTATCTCCATTATTACGATTTAGAAACCGAAATATTCGAGCTTTGTCATCTAAAAATGTTTCAAGTGAATTAGAAACAGGAAAAACAACAACTACTACAGGAGGAGCTGGTTTTAGTGGTAAACATTTTGCCATCTCCAAAAATTACAAAAATCAATATTCTAAAGGTAAAAACAAATCAAAATTAGAAGGAGCAACAGAATTGGATAATAATAATGGCATTGCTCCATTATTCTCACGTGTTTTTCATGTGATTGGCTCACCTCAATGGAAATTAAAAGTAGAAAAAGAGATATTACACTATGGAGGGAAAATTGTTCAAAATCCTACAAGTCAATTATTTGCTATAATTGCAGAGAAGCTATCATTAAAAGTGAATCAATTGATCAAACAAGGAACGTATAATATCATGAAATATTCTTGGTTTGAAGATGCAATTGCAACTGGAGATTTTGAAATAGAAGTGGCTTCACCTCAAGATGCTTGGTTTAAGTGTTCAACAAGTGATTTTTCTCGTCAAAATAACAATATTCGTACAACAACTACTACTACTACTACTGCAGTGAATGAACCATCATCAGCATCATCGTCTTCTTTGACATACCCTGATACATCCAATAAAAATAGCGTTCAGTTTGGTTTCAATCATGAAACTGATAATGATCATGAAGCTGTGGCTGAACTGGAAAATTTAGGAGAAATTCCATCAAGTGATGATGATTCTACGGGTTATGATAGTGATACAGACATTGAAGGGGATGAAAATAAGAGACAAAACAGTGTGAATAGTAATCAATCGCACAATCAGAAACTTGATAGTCTAAACTCAAACATGGATGAAAGTGGAAGTGAAACTGACTTTGAAGAAGATGATGATGGTGATGAAAAAAGTAATGAAAAAGACTGCCCATCAGCAAAAAAATCTCGATATCTCTCATAACTCTCTTGATCTTGTAATACCATTATATCTTGTGGTAAGTTCCCTTTTGTTGTTGTAATGTACTCTTAGGACATTCTTCTATGCTAAGATTTTACTTTTTTATACAGTATTTTAATATTCATCAAGTTGGAATCTTCAGTATTCTTTATAATATTTCCATATATTTTATAGAAAATGAAAAATGATGTACTTTTACTTCCTACATTATAGTTATAATATAATATTCGCAACATTGTACAAAAAATAAACTAAAAAGACTGCATTTTGATCTTGACATAATCCATAATATTATATAGTGTATTATTATTTTATTATGAACTGTATTATGTAAAAATATTGTTTATTATTATTATTAAAAATGACAAAATATTAAAGAGTGAATACAGTTATATCACATATACATATAAATTAAAAATAAATGAGAAACGAATCTTTCAAGTATACTTTCAATTTTGAGTTTTTCATTCAACAAAATTTGGTGCATGTAGAGTTTATGTTCACAATTCTTAGTACATGCTTAAAGTTATAGTCTTTCATTTTTGATCAACATAATGTCAAATATAATTATAGAGGATGCACACTGCATACATTAATAATCCATAATAGTGATTAATCATATAAACCTAATGACCGGTTGCAACATAACATACAGTAGTTTATTTGTAAGCATGCTCTTAATATGGGTTGTTTGCTTTTTTTAAATGTAATTGAATTTCCTAATTACATATTTAAGACGTGTGGTGTCTTTCCAGAACACAAGGCAATTTTACAGATTGTAATATAAAAGCGCTGCACTGTCAAGCATATTTTCTCGTGCTCTCATTTCTGCTCTCTACTCTTACTTTCTTTTAGGAATATTTAACATGAAATAGAGAGTGAGAGATATACGCCAAATAGACAAAGGTGCATTAAGTTTTGCAAATAAAGCATACTTACATTGTGTGTACACACATTATATTACGTTCAAGTACAAATATTCTTCATATATTATGTTATATGATGTACTATCATAGAATATGGTGGTCAGGATAGATAACAGTATATATATGCACTGACGGATGCATTTGACTATCCGTTTTTAAATAACTAGGTTAATTGGAATCATTTTACTCCTCACAGTGACTAGAAACTAGAAACATAATAGTTGCTGCATATTGTATATTATGATACAGAATTATTTCCGGGTAGAAAAATGATTTCATGTGATGGTTGTTTATCAGCAGATTAGCAGTATTTTGAACAAATTTCATTCATCAGTCAAACCTTTCGTGCAATCCAATCTTCACATTTCATCCTGTGAGTTTTTAAAAACGTTTGTTTCTCTCTTGTGTTTTTTTGTTGCAAAACGGACTGAAAAATGCGGAAATTTCGTAATGATAAAACTTTAACACTTTTAAGTGTTTTATTCCTTGGAGTAACTGTTGATTTTATCAGTGCTCAGTATTTTAATCCAACCATAACTGATAAGACGTACTTGGATGTAATTCAAAAGGAAGTCGTTGCAGAAGTAAAAGAAACAAAGGCAGAACTTATGGACCAAGCAAGACTTATTGAAGGAAAGACTAAAAATTACATTGCTGCTAAACTAAAACAAAATCTTTTCAAAGTATGTTTATACGAAAAGTACACACAACAAATTACATCTTGCACAAACATATGAGATAAAATAATGTTTACCTTTTACCTTTACATTTAAAAGCTGTCATATTATACTAAATATTATATAAAATCATAAGAACTAAGAAGTATAATTTGTGACCACACACATCAAACATGTAATAACTAATAACAATGAACAAATAATATGTACAGGCATTGAGGGTACTTGCAGAAAAAGAATTAAAAATTGATTCCATGACGATGCAAGAAAGACCACGTCAACCAAGACAAGAAGAAGAAGGAGGTGATGAAGGAGACAGTGAACCGAATACAACACGTAGACCTAGTATGGTTCTTCCACAGGTAACTTGTTTTGAAATAGGGCCTACATATTAAAGTACTTGAATGCCATCAGTTTGAATTTTAATTTTACTTTTAGGATTTTTTGATTAGCATTTCCATTTCCTATTTTTTTTAGGTTGCTAGTTTGATTAAAGCCGTTTTTGGAGGTAACATAAACTTAACAGCATACGTGGAAGGTGCCACAAAGTTTCTACCCAAACCAATTGGTACTCAACTGACTGGTGTTGTGAAACTCCTTGCTAATAATCCGGGATCAAGATATACAACAACTACAACAACCACTACAACCACGACAACAACGGAAAAGTCTACCCCATCAACAGCTCGTCCTAAAATAGCTAGAACAAAACCCACTACAACAACTACAAAAAGTAGTAGTAGTACTACGGCCCGTGTCGAAGAGGAGGAGGATGAAGATGAATTCCGATTTTTACCTACATTCCTTGGACGAGAATTAAGAAATTTATTACAAAATAATAATTCTGTTGCTGACGTCACACCTCAAAATAAGAGTAAGAAAACACATTGCAAGAACTCTGTAAAGTATAATATAGTCTGCATTTTCTCATGAATATCCAATTAAAGTAATTATACTTAGATCTACGAATATCACAAACACTTTTGTAGTTTTGATTATTTTTTATGTAATTCAATGTAACTAATTTTACTCTGTTGATTCTGTAGCTGTAATAGAAGTCAATGAAGAAACATCCGGCGCAACTGTCACTTCCATGGCTAACAAAATGCAAGTAATTGACGTTAAAATTTTGGCCTTAGAAGTACAAAAAGGACTGAGTGACGTAGTGAAAGAAGTTCCAGACATTTTTATGGGTGCAAGAGAAGCTTACAGTCTACTCCATACAGTTTCTAGCCTATTTTCCCGATTGGATTCCGATAATTAGTTTTAGATTATATCCATCTTTTACAAATAATTTTTTCACAAACAATCATGTATTATCATTCATAATATTCTTACAATGTATACAAACCCTATTATATATAGATTGATTGATGATTGATAATTATGGCCGCATTTATGCACATTATTGTTATTGTTATTGCTTTGTTGTTGTCAGTGTACTAATGTTTTGTATTGTGTATATACTGTGTTGTTCACTTTTCATTTTTCTGTAAAAATTTACGTGATAAAAATGAAATTGGTTTGTTTACACACTTGAGTTTACTCTTTATTGTTTGTTTAGGCATTTGCAAGTATTTAATATACATCAGATTTTTTATGTCATTTCCAATTTCCAATGGAAGAGAGAGGATATTTCACCGTGTTTACTATAGACTACATACAGAAAAAATGAGCATAATATGTATTTAGGTATTAGTCTTTTTGGTAACCCGTAGCGCCGTCAGATTACATTCCATTAATTAGATAAAATTACATGTGATTAAAGCTTCCTACACCGTGTAACTGATGTGCAGGACATGTTGATTTATTAATTAGTCAAATGACACAAATGTTCCCTAAAATGTGTTTTACATTGTATGATGTATGAATAGCTTATGTTTCAAATAATTACTATCGTATAGCAACTTGCTATACGATATTTTAGCAAGGCGAATGGCCGACATAAAACATAAATTTACCAGTACATGAGTGATTTTTTCTCTGATTCAATAACATAATAATATTATAAATTCTTTGTTGTTCGACCGTAGGATGTAAAGTTATAAAATAGACATCCAGAAGCGTAGTACACAGTTTAATTATTCTTTACTAAACTGTCTGAAAAACTAGAGGCTACAAAATGAACACTGTTGTAGGAATTTCTCTTTTATTTTGTGCACAGGTAAAATAATAAATTCTTTGGACTTTTGACAATAATTTCAAAATTTCTTTACACTCCAGTTTTTTAATTTCACGATAGACAAAAACATGATTTTCTTTTTCAGTTTTTGAAAAATGCTATGTCAAATTTTAAATTTCATCTGATTGTACATTGTTCTTTTTTTTGAATCACTCCGATTAGGCAGTTGCCGTTCATGTTGTGGATAATCTCGATATTGATCCCAAATTTGGAGTGAATACTGAGAGTCTACGTTTGGATGAGATTGCCAAGACTGTCAAAGATCTGAATACTGCAGTAATGGGAATAGCTGAGGTGACTATTGAAATTGACATGTTCTGAACATTGACCTGTTCTGTATTGAAATGTTCGATCTGTTCGTTTAACTGTTGGGAATAATAGACAGTTTAGATCTGACTTTTCTCTTGACTGAAGTTCTTACGATCTCCAGTCAAGAGAAAAGCTTGCCCGAAAAACAGAACAATTACTTTCCATTCAAAACAATCCAAAAGTGGAAAAAGCAAAACAAGAAATTGAGAAACAAGTTGAATACAATTTCCTCAAAACTCTCTCACCCATTGCTTTAAAGCGACCAGTAAGAGCCCAAGCACAACAAGAAGCTGTCTTTAAGGTTTTAATTTGATTTCTTAAATATATTTCATACTTATTCAATACAAAGTTTTTAATGTGGCACGCATTTTTAAGTTAATTGGGAAGAAAAACAACGTGTGTTGTGCATGAATGACATGAAAATGTAAAAGACTAAAATACTGGTTAAGAAAACTTGAAACTAATTAAAAGTAGTATGAATTATGAATTGTCTGTCATAACCTTATAAAAAACTGTAGAGTAAAAAGAAATAAACAGAAAATGAAAAACCTTGAATTCATTGCTTATACATCTACGAGTTTTTAATTAGGCCTTTTTGTCGCATAAAATATGGCCTATTGTGTATTGTGTATGCATAACATATTATTTAATTACGTTGGGTATAGCTTAATTAGACACAGCATATATTCCACTTTATAACCCGCTATAATTCTCTTGAATCTGTAGCATTTTCTAGCATAATTGATTATGTTTTATTTCAAAATGGCATGCAGTTTGCAGCTCAGCATTTGCAGTTTTCACACATTTCAAATTCATGACAGAAGAGCCTTCTAAGAAGACTAAAAGATCAATAATGGCAAGTTTCTCTCATCCACATTTACAATTTCATTATCATTTCCCGTAAGTAACTTTTCACCTTAACTATGCATAATATATTATGTAGAAAATGCTTAATCATTAAATAGATTTCTGTGCCAACAAATCTTAGAATTTTAAAGGAAAAGTGTTTGCGTAAGGCAATGTACATATGTATGTAATGCATAGTCCTGAAAAAATATGAAACTTTCAACAGAAAAATGCACAAAAAATACAATTTTTATGTCATATAAAACGTTTATAATCGTTTGTGTCATTTTTCAGTGCATATGCTTCGCCATAATGATTTTGGTATGTCTATCTATTCATGCCTTTAAGTATAACTATAGTGAAACTATGTCGTGTATCGTGTATATATAGTATGCTATATCATCATCAAACGTACTATATGAAATCCACAATGTCGATAGCATTAATGATTCACATTCAAGAAAACTATGCACAGTAATTTTCATATCATGCTTTAATTAAGTCAACACCTGCGTTAAATTATTATACAGACCAATGTACGTAAATGAATGAAGCCGAGAAAGAAAAGCAGTGAATGAACTCAGAAAGCTTTGCCTGCAAACGTTTTCAAAAAGTTATTCAATGAAAGGGTGTACGCACATGTTTATATGGCTTTGATGTTGCTCACATATTATTATTGTTGTACGTTATACTACATTGCTAATCAAATATGCATGAAAATCACGTACAATAGCTGGAGAAATAATGCTAATGTTATACCGAAACACACATGTACAGAAACAAAATGGAAATCTAAAGAGTTAATAAGAATACAATAGTCCGATTTTTTTATATGACAAAGTCGTTCCTATAAAAGACCAAAGATAAAACCGTAGTGGGCACATTAAGTCTTTCAAGTTCAACTAGGATTCATATACCTCCAAATCCACAAACAAATTAACAAAAATGGAATCAAAATACCTTATCGTTCTTGCTGTCATCCTCGGATGCACATTCCAGGTACTTTTTCATTTTTTCCCCTCAACTTTTTCCAGTGGAAATTATTCATATAGTTAATTAAAATGTACATAATATATTTTTGTAACATGTCTTATAAATTTTGGATAGACCTATGCTGCTTCCGTCAACACTGTTGAAGAATCCAAGCTCCGTGAAGCCAGACAAGCTTTGAATCAAGCCAGTGGACAACTTCAATCCAATTTGATTTCTGCTCTTGCCAACCTCGGAAACGCAAGTGCCGTTGCTGGAACCAATGTCAGCCGAGCTGCTAACACCTTAGTCCGAGGACTTATCCAAAACACTTTCTCCCTCGCCGGAGTTGTCGCTTACATGCCCCGTCTTATCTTTTTGGATGGACCAACCCAATTCGTTGAAACTTTGAGACTCGTCCGTACCAACCAAATCCGTGTCCCAAGTGACATGAACTCTGCCATTGATACAGTAATGAATTCTTTCAAAAACAAGAACTTTTGTTTTCATTTTCATTTTTTGGCTAAAAAAAAATAACGCCTCTGTTTATTATTTGTAATTTTTAGGTCATTGCTTTTGCCAACCAACAACGTGACTCTGGAGTTGGAGAGAACTTTGCCCCTGTTGTTACTTTTTTGCCTAATTTGTTCAATGGAGTTGGAGATTTCTTGACCACCCTTATTGACTCTATGTTCTCCGTCATTGCCGTCTAAGCTGTATTGATTGTCTAATCCATGTAGAATATGAATGTGTACTTTTCCATGTATTCATGAATGATTGACTTTGAAAATCAAAATAAACAAAAAAAAACATCAATCTGAAACATTTTAATGCATTTTTAATTAAGTTGTACTTCAATTTCACACCTTTTACCGCACGCATTCGATTTTTTGTGCATTGTATTTTGTGAATTTTACAGCATTTAAAAGTTTCTTAAATTCTGCTTACTAGTGAAATTGATTAAAAACATATGCACAAAGAAATAAATATCACTTGTACAAATAAAAAACAGAACTACAAATGAAAATATTTGGACATCTTGAAATGATGTTTGTCAATTTTTTGGAACTCATTTCAGTAAATATTTTAGACTTGACGCAGTCATAATTCAGAACTTTCTCCTACCATTTTCTTAATGACACGTAATGATTACATGAACTAGCCGTAACTTTCTCCATTACAAAAAAGCATGAGCTGTTTGGAAAGAGTTTGGGAACTCAAAGGTGAAGAAGTTATAAAAATAAATCCAACGTACAAAATTCTCTTTATATTTGGAACAAAGTGTGATGTGTAAGAAATCGCATGTAATTTAGTTGTACATAAATTACTAAAATAATGCTGACGTACTTTTAAAGAGATAAATAATTAACTGAGTGGACCATAATATGAGATTTTGTAATTTGTGTGTTTTTTTTATTAGAATACTTTTTATTTCAAAATATATTGTACAAAACACAAAGTGAACGGTTTGTTTGTGAAAACTCATAGTCAAATACATTAGTACTCAGGAATTAAAAGATAACATTTTCTATATATTATCAACAACAACGTAAAAACATTCATGCATTTATTCTATTGAAGTCATATGAAATATCTAATAATGTGTCAAAAGTCTACAGGAGAAGAGCATTGGTATTTGCAGCCCCAAGGAATCCAAAAACATTGCCAATGATAGTTTGAAGGAAAGTTTGTACTCCATTTAACATGTTGGGTAAAAATCGGACTACTGGAGCAAAGAGTTGGTCAGAAATTCCTGTAGCTTGTGACTGACGGGTAAAGTCAGACACAGTATCGATTGCATTATTGACATTAGCGGGAACTCGAACTTGTTGGCGTCTCATGATACGGAGTACTTCAACAAATTGAGTTGGTAAGTCCAAGAGTAATAAACGGGGCATGTAAGCTAGAAAACAGAGTTCATAATATTTAAGTATTTTATAGTAATGTCGGAATCTCAATCATTTTGTTATGAACAACTTTATCAATTCTATATTTAAATAAATAAATTGTTTAGAAATACTTACCCACAACTCCGGCCAAATCAAATGTGTTGGCAATCACAGCTTGAGTGAGAACGGCTATGTTTTTGAAAAAGATAGAGTTCATTCCACAGAATGTCAAAATTAGTAAATTGACTGTGCTGACATTTTTCATATTTAATCTATACTCTATAGTTGCAATAAGTTTTTAGTGTCATATATGTACCGATAGCAGTTGTCACATTAGTTCCTGTGTTTGCTGCTGATGAGGCCAAACCATTCAAAGTTGTGATCAAATTTGCCTGTTAATTGACGTATAAAAATATTGAAAATAGATTTTGTCTAGAATCTAGATGTTCAAAATATTCGTTATAAATTTTAATTTAAAAAGACTAAAGGCTAAATGAACAAGAGAGGCTTTTTATTCCTTGTTTTCCTAAAATATTTACTTGAAGTTGTTGTGCTGCTGAGTCTTGTGCTTGACGAAGTTGTTGAATTCTCGTTTCTTCCAAATCTTTTCTCCATTCTTTTTCTTTCTCCGCCAAAACTTCAGATCGTACAATCTTTTTTAAACAATAATAATATATTATATTTATTTACAGAAATCCAAAATAAGCCAAATGAACGATTTTTTCCAAAATATCTTTATACAAAATAAATAAAAATAAATTATCCAGTATCCAGTGTATAATTGAACATAAGAGTGGAACATGTACCGGTGCTACGTAGCAACCATTCTTGGGTTGCCCTTAGCAGCGAAGCATATCCCCGTCTTATATTCAATTATTCAATGCAACCAACCTGAGCACATAAAAGTACTGCTACAAGACTCAAACAAATCTTTCCGGACATTTTTGAATAATGTTAACTGACAAGATGAAAAAAGTATAAGCAAATTCAAACAAATATAATCAGAACAGTAATGATGAAGCTTCTCTTCCTTTTATAGCGTTCACAAGCCCAAGCGTCTAATGTCTAATGTTACATATTAATCACAGGTATATTATTTCATTGTTTCCCATATTTTTTGTATCAAAGCTGATGCTATTCATTTCTAGTCATCTTGTCATGTACACAGTAATATGACTACAAATTACTACCATTAAGCAAAATCGGAATTACGCAAACCAACCAGTAAAAGTATGTTCACTGTGATGTAATTAATTTAGATGGATCCATCAACTGTTTTGGTATGATCTATTCCAATTACGATTTAGCTATAGAATGACTATAATAATATACTGAAATATTGTGAAAAGACAACACATAGAGGTAATATGTATATACAAAAATAGTATGTACTATATAAATATACTATATACACAGCTGTATGAATGAGATGCAACAAGCGTGTCAAAAAAAAATTTGCTTTAATATCCCATCAGTATGTACTTACAATACATATTTTACTATTCATAGGCCTACAAATGTGCCCTGTACACATTCTTAATCCGTGAAACTTCTCTGGTAAAAGCTTATACGACTCTTCATACGTACTTATTGTGTATGATGTTGTATATTATATATTATAGTGAAGCTTTTCCCAAAAAACATGAATTTGTATGCAAGAGCATTAACCCCCACGGAGAGTATTTCCTATTGTATGCAAAAGTAGTAAAAATTAATTAATTAATTAATTAATTATAATTATCATTATACTTTAATAGAGTTACACGTACATAATATAGACAGGTGCACATAAGGTATCAGCTATTGTGCACTGTACAGTGTCATAATTACATGTATATACATATTATGCGTTTATATCAGATACCAAGTAATATAAAATATGATTTCACTAACTTATTATGCATAATAATATATATATTATGTATTATGCACACACACTCTTGAAATAAATATTGCTAGATTTTTCTTGAGTAAAAGTTTTTTAGATGACGTCGTTGAATGAGGAAAACGCTTTCGTGGTTTTTTTCTTGCTCCCTTTTTTCAAGAAATTTGCACACACAACACACAGTAAGTGCAACAGGTCTAAATTCGTTTTCGTACTAATTCTGTAGATTCGGTTGGGAGCTTGCAAGTACAATGTACAAAGTCAATTATGAACTTGTCCTTCAAATTCAGACATCCAACAGAATTATGAAATAAATTGCAAAATTATTTTTCGAAATCAACTGATTACTCCAATACTGAATGACGCACAAGTTCACTCATTTGGTTATGAATGTAATGATTAATGATACAACGGCAAAAGTCATTGGGAGAGGACTAGATTTGTTACTATATAAAAATCCAAGTTAAATTCCAAAATCATTATCACCAAACACGTTACAGTTCTTTGTTCGTTATCCAATTTATCATTTTTCCGATTTTTATTTTGTTGACTTTTGGAAAATTTTGATTGACTTGGGCTACATTTCATCTAAAATTTTTCTTAGATTTTGATCTGTAAAGTCACGGTCAATAGTTGAAAGAAAAATGAAACTGAGTGGTAGTCAACTTTTTATCATTTTTACATCTACCGTTGTAGTCCTTACAATTTTAAACTATCAGGTAAGAGAGTTTGCTATTGGAAACTCCATCATAATATGTACATACATTTTATTCGGCAAAACAAAAACTATGTATGATAATAATAACCTCCTATTTTGTTAGGCTTTTGCTGATGATAGTAAAAATTGGGCTAGTGATGGATCACAAACAGTATATGTAAGGATTTTCATAACATGCGTACACATTGTATTTAATATTTAATATACTATATCCTTCTGGACGATACTATTTTGGAAGTTAAGAACAAGCTAAAATTTTTACTCATAACTCATTTTGAAGTCAAGTCATTCTTATTTGTTTTTTTTCAGACCAATTTCCTAAAAGTAATGGCTGGCGTATTGATCAGTCAGCCCGAACCCCCTAAAAATATTACAGATTCTGTGAAACTGGTCATGAGAGAATTATTTAATGGACAACCTGAAAAAGAGGGTTATTTTTCATACTTGGGAAACAGGTAGACTAGAAAGTTTTACTTAAACTCTTACTTAATTTGTTATAAAACTACAACTTAATGATAAACAATCATAATTTCTTATACTATAATATTATGTCTTATTCATTTTTCAGCATGCTACGAGTTTATCAAACACCATTGAAAGGACAAGTGGATAACATGCTAGCAATCGTTATAGCAATGTCCGACCCAGAATCTGCAATGGTTTCTCATGCTCGAATTGTTCGTGAATATCTAATTTCTCCAGAGGCCTCCAAAATCTATGA
Source organism: Sminthurinus aureus (assembly GCA_034698265.1). Taxonomy (NCBI): domain Eukaryota; kingdom Metazoa; phylum Arthropoda; class Collembola; order Symphypleona; family Katiannidae; genus Sminthurinus; species Sminthurinus aureus. The sequence continues at coordinate 15,550 of JAQGBH010003675.1, forward strand.
CGATGTTGAAAATTTCGTAAAAAACCTTTTCCAACCTATTGTAAATATTCCACAGCCTAATACTCATTTTAATGGTCTTGATCAATCTTTTCGACGCCCTGCCAACAACGTTAGAGCATAAAATGACAAGTCCAACACAAAAACATTTGATTTAATTATCAATTTTTGACTGAAAAAAAAACGTCTTTGTTTATTATTTTAAATTTTTGGGTAGTTTTTTTTTGTATATTCGTTCAATAAAAACGACTTTTTAAAAGCAAAAACAAGTATAAATTTTTGGTACTAAAAGCATTATGTTATGCATTTATGTTATACTCTTTTTGATTTTGAATACATAATACATGTATATGTATACAGTATACACCTTTTGCAAAACATGAAAGCAAGTATTATAAATTATAAACATCTATAATGAAAACATATATCCACGGTAATGACATAATATTATATACATAGAAAGTGTATCGAGGACTACCTTGATTTTGTTTATAATGTATAATATTATATTATGTACAACACATTTTTTGTTACAAAAATAATCAATTTATTGAATATTGGTATGTGTTTTTAGATTATACTATGTTATTATGCATATTGTAAATGCATGCATATTAGTCGTATCAACATCAAACTGGTTCAGTAATTGTCTAAAATAGATAACTTGCGTTTGAAATATCTTTCATCTTTCTTCAAATTACAATAGACACTCTGGTTAGAGTGCATAAATAAGAAGTTATGTTTTAAAGTATAGCAATAGGACATGTCCTATTGTTATACACTTTTGAAAATATTCCAAATTATAAATGCACACAACATTTAGAGTACATGTTATTATACAATTAATTATTAATTATTATTACGACTTTTAATCCATAAAATCACAAAATTCTTTTTTTGACGCAATACAATACAATTATATGATTATCATTATTCAGATAAAGTCAGCTGCCTTTGGACGAGAAGGATTATGATTCTTTGATGAAAAATTATCTTTCTTTTGTGATGAATTTTTCGGTGTATTTAAAGGACTCTTAATAGGAAAAACCGGTGTTTTACTTAAATTACCTAATTTGCTTGGTGTTGGTGTACCACATAAACTTGGGGTTTTCTGTCCAGCAGGTGTAGCGATTCTCTTGGGTGTATACGATTCTCGCAAACCAATGTCCGAACTGATTCGAGAAGTCAAATGAGATTTTGCAAATTTCTGTACTGCTGGTGACATTGAAGACAGCCTATCCATTGTACTTTTAGGACGAGGTGTAGGACTATTTATATCAAACAAAAAAAAAAGAAAAAGAACAATCAATAAAAAAAATATTTTCCATTTGCGTAAAAGCATTTTACAATGTTAAAGCAAAATTACAATAAAACATGAAAAATTTATAATGTAAAAGATAAAACCATTCAAGAAACATACGTTGCCAAATGATGTCTTGCGGCTTCAATAGCTTTTGCTTTTTTATCACGATATCGATGAGCAACTTTTTCTGCCAACTCGATAGCAAGTCTTTCTCTTTTTGAGGTGCCCAACATGTGATATGGTTTGGATTGTAGAACAGGTACTGGTGTGTCTGCACCATCCAGTCTAAATGGAGTTCCTTCAATTTCTCCCCAAGTCATAAATGGTGAATCTTCAACACCTATAATTAAATGAATCAACAGCATTTTTTTAATAACATAAAATGTGAAACATAAAGTCTGCTAAAAATCTTACACATACAGCGTAATATGTATGTATGCGTATCCGTATTTTGCAATTTTTAAAATTAGAATTCTGTTAATAAAATTCACATATGGGTAAACATACCTGGGGAAGGTGAGGGTGTTGTAACAAAACTGAAACCATTGACTTTTGGCATATCTGATTCCACTTCTTTTCCATCAAGCCCAATGTTACCTTTTGGAGCCTTAAATATGGATGTTTTATTACCCCCACTATCTACAACCATTGTATCGTTGAAGGGACTTTCTTTAAATCTTGTATTATTAAGTACAACTTCTGGCCTTTTCTTTGCCATTTCAACTTCTTCTTCTGGAGTAAATGCAACGCCTATGTATAAAACAAATGTAAACAAAAAAGAAAAGAAGAATTATTTGTAAAAAAATGAATGTATTAATGCAGTTTTTTTTTAAAAAATGTGCAACTATTTTTTTTGTACTACATTAATAATTATTATTGTTGCTGAATTGAAATATCCGGATTACTTACCATCAGGAACATACATGATGTAATTTTGACTCCTGTACGTCCAGGTATCTATATCAAGAGGTTTTTTACATCCAGCAGCCTGTTCTTCAATGGATGGTAGTGCTAAGGAATTGGTTTGTCTTTGATTGTGCTGGTCTTCCGTGTCATACAACCAAGCATACTATAAAAAAGTAATCAAAAGTATATTATTTTAATTAGTATGAAAATTACTTGGAATCATTACCTCATGTAATATACAGATATCTCTCTCTGTAAGCATAAGAGGAGTGAAAAATTATTAGTCTTTTTTGTTTAACATATACATACCTTAACCCTATGTTTACGATCCGATTCTTCCATTATATCTTGAAAACTTTGATTATCTTCACTTGTATAGGTATCTAAATATGTATTTAATGTCATATTTTTAGCAGATGATTTGGAACTTGATTTGGATGAAACGGAAGCTGTGTCGCTGTCCCTCGAAGGGGTTTCCATTGGCAAATGAGTAGGTGTAGATTCAACATGGGGTGTTATTTTTCCATCTTCTTCCAATGGTGTTTCAAATGTGGAAGGAGTATCGATTCCTATTTTAAAAGTAAAAAATAGATAAAATAAATACGCATGTAATGAGTAGTTTTTAGTATAATACATTGACATAAAAAATTATTGGCAAAATATCAATATCAAACATACCTGTATCAAGTCTTGGAGTTTTTCTTCCCAAACTATATTTTGAATACAACTCTCTTAACATGTGTATATCATTATTTTCCATTGCACTCAAGTATGCATTTTGAGCTTTTAGTTTTTCCAAATCTGGGAAAAAATCTCTTTGGACAATCTTTTCAAGCTCCTAAAAATTTTACATAAAAAAAAATTCGAATTATTTACTATGAATTCATATTTAATAACTCAAATATTGAATTTTATGCATTATGAAATAATAAGCCAGAAAATGATATCAAAGCTTTGTATTTTAAGTATAAGAGAAAATAGGACGTAAATGTTTGCTTACTTCCGTAAATTTATTTTCTTCTAATACAACTCTCTTCTTTTTAGCTGGTGGTGCATCTGGTGTCTTGAAAAGTGCAAGGTCTGTTGTAGTAGTTGTTGTAATGGTACTGGAACTTGATGGAACAGCAACTAAATCTTTACTAGTTTGTTCATTATTTGATTCCATTTTGTTGTTGTTTTTAATAAACTGATCTCTATGTAACAATATTTTATAACTAAACTATTTTGGTACTTTATTGATTCGTTTAAAATATGATTAGCTAAATAAATATTATATTTAAACGGAAGTGATGAAGAAACTA
>JAQGBH010003676.1:0-19055 GCA_034698265.1 Sminthurinus aureus
GGTAAAATAACCTCGAGACAGCTTTCAAATTAACAATAATTATTAACAAAGATAGCATAGTCGTAATATTTTCCAAAGAAAAAACATCACAAAGTTTTCAAAGTACATCAAGGATTTTGTGTTTTCATGAACTGACTTGGTCGTTTTTGTTGTACATTTGTCTTGTCGTTTTTTGTTTTTACAAAAAATCTCCATCGGGGCTCCGTAAGAATCAGAATTTCTCCGGATCCCCTCCACGTAGACACTTGAAATTTTTTATACGTGGACTTGATATATGTGCGGAGCGCTGGAGGTGGGTGAGGATGCTGTATGTTTACTCTGGGCTCTACAAAACGTCAAGAAGCATGAAAATCTCAAAATTCAGTTGGTTTTTGACTCCTAGCGATCCTCAGGAACAACTGACGAAATCGTGACCCACCTCCAGCGCTCGGCATTGGTCTCAAGTATTTTTGTACAAATTTTTGAGGCTCTAGGTTGTATATTGGAGGAAAAAAGCTGTAAAAATGTAGATTTTGTGTGCTGTCTTTAGAATTTTCTGCAGCCCAAAGTACACATTGTAGGGACTTAAAAATCGGGATTCTAGGGGATTAAAAGATGGAGATTCTGAAAAAAATTATTTCGGATTCCTCCGAATCCTCCGAAGCCAACAATATGTGTTAACAGTCATAAAAAATTTTGTTGTCAAGGCCACCTCCTTTGGTCGGTCACATTCTTAATGTCTTTATATAAGTAAATATATTTTGTGCTATTTGTCCCTGTCTTTTTCCAGTCTATTCTGATTTCTGACTCTGACTCTGAATGCACAACGTACTGTATACAACGTACAAGTTATAAAATAATAATGTTATAAAATAATACAGAGAACGAACAATAATTTGTTATTGATATTTAATATTTCTAGTGTGGAGTGTGGACATTTAAAAAAAAGGCTCAAATATCAACAACAAGAATACGGTCTGAGGTCTAATGCACATAATATATTATTATGAATCAATGTAGTACATACTTAGTACATAGATAGTAATAGTGCACAGTTTGATTTTTCACTCTTATCCATTAAATCTCAGGAGTCTAGAGTCTAGATAAAATACCTAATCAACATTCAAGCTATGAAAATTCGAGATGGGAGATGCGGGTCTAAAGTAAACTCGACTACTTGTATTTAACTTATCGGGATACAAACAACTTACTCATTGTATAAAATATAAAATGTATAATTCTTTTGCTTCTCTCTTTTTCGAATGCGATGGCTTTACCATCGCATTCATGTTTCTCTATGTAAAACAATGCCTATGCAATGAATTGATGAAACAATAAAGTATAAATAAATAAATAAATAAATATAATGTATGACCATGATAATGAATCATGAGTCATGAGTCAATCTCAACTTTTGACATTTGGATTTTGAATATCTATAAAATCTGTATCGATATCGATATTATATAATAGTTATTATGTAGCTTTGATATTATGTTATGCTTCATCCCTGACAGTTTCATGTAGAAAGAAAGAAGTGAGAGTAATGTGATCCGAGATTTCTCTTCAAATCTTAAATAAGACAGTAGACATGAATAAATAAATAGGTACCCTCTATAAATCGTTGCATGTATCATTTGCTTGTTTTATGATTATTTTCAGGCTGGTCGCTGGACGGCTCAGATTTCTGATTTAACGCTGTGGGACTAGACATTAGACATTAGATATTAGATATGACTTCGTTTCTATGTGATTCATCTATATACGATCTAGAAACTAGAACTCACAAATTAATTTTGTGTTTTGTCTACTTGTCGCTTGTCCTCATTTCTCTCCTGGACGTCACTGATCACGGGATATTTTATAAATTTCATAGTATTTTTGAAATCTCTGCTGTCTACAACTCAAAAGTCTCAACAAAGAGATAATTAGTTCAGCTCTTTACATTTTTTCCATCATCTATCACCTCCAATCCGAAATGACAATGTCATTTCGAAAAATGTCGACATTTCAAATACTTTTGGGAGTTCACTTATCCACGATGATGGTAAATTATATTGGAAGTTGGAGAAAATAATTTATTATATACAAGTCACCAGTTCCGAGTATATTTACTGTTGTTTATGATTTTGAGAGTACTTTTTGATAAAAAACATGTTTAATAATTTGTTTGTTTGTTTTTCATTCTTTTTTTTAGGTTTGTAGCTTTTGTCTTCTTGTCTCTTCATCCGCATCAATGGCTAATTTTGATTCAGGGAGTGACAAAGATCATTTCAAGGACTTTTGGAGATTTTATGAAGAATATGGTATCCTTCTTGGACTTTTTCCATTTGTAATTTTTGCTGTCGGCGGCCTCTACCACTATTTTGTTATCAGGGTGAGTTTTACTTTAACTTTCTTGCAAAATGCCATAAATTTCCCACACATCAGCAGTTCATTGAAAATTCTTAGCTTAGATTAGACATTAGACAGTGAAAAAAGTCTACGTGTAATGTGCACGGATTATATTTTGCCTTCTTTTTGTCTTTGTATTTCCATAGAAACAAGATCAAGGCACCACCCTTAGACACAAATGGAGCTGCTTTGTCAAGCTTGTAATACTTGTGTTACCCTGGACCATCGGAGTATTAACAGTTGCCCTTTTGATCCAAGTGGACAAGTATCCTCATGATACTGGAAAACCGATGGAAGCGCATCATGACTTGAAAAAGAATGTTGCAAAGAGATGCATGGTTGAATCCATGATAGCTCAATTTAATTTCGTTGTTGTCAATCTTCTCTCCTTTATCATCCTGGGAATTTACAGAGTTCTTGAGAAATATGTACTTAAACCAATTTTGAAAAATACCGTTGTGTGGTCCAATCAAGGAGATGCAGAGGGATTTGTTGAATTAAAAGAAGATTTTGAAGATGTTGGTCTCACTAATTAATATTTCTCTAAGTTATGAGGATCGTGCTTGTTTCATAAAAATGAGTTGCAAATAAATGAATTTATATAATATATTCCAGTAAAAAATACAATAAATAACATAATATAAACTTTTCCTCAAATGATACAGTTTGAAAATAACTCGCATTATTTTTTCTCTTGCATTTTATATTAAAATTATTGTAGTTTGTGGAATTTCTGTCATCTGACCCACATGCGAAATAATTTTTTTTACCGAAAATTATCGTTTGTATGTAAAATTTGTATCCAGTAGAAGTCCTTGGAAAAAGCGGGGTGTTCGAAATTGGAAAAAAACCGATTCGGGTCGGAATTCTCGAGATTCGTTGACATTTTTTGAGAAATTAAGAGAAGCTGTTGACTCAATTTACTTAATAAAATAATTCGGTGTTAAGTGGTCTAGGCTAACCATGTTTGTGTAGGATTACGAAATGTGCAAAAACAAATTAACTTCAATCTTTAATTCATGAAAAAGTGTGTCAACTTTCTGTTGTGCATGTTGCATGAACGAGCTAGTTCTAAAAAAATTAAAAATTATCTAAAAAGCTGAAATCTTAAAATCGTAAAAGTAGTTGAAATACTTCAAATTTTTGTACTTGAAAACATAAATTGTTACTTCTGTTTGCTAATCATGGTTGTGAGTTTTATCACGTTCTTTTTATAATTTTATAATAACTGTCAGCTGTCAGAGCCTACTTTTATCAGGTAAAAAAAACTATATAATTTCACATTATTCATTATTTTGTTCTGTATGATTCTGTAATCTGTAATAGGAAAATAAAAATAAAATTTGTTGTTGTCAATAATTGTCAGTGTAGTATATTTGCTATTTATGTTTTGTACTAATATTTATGGGTCTAACTTTTCTTGCCTTGACATTCAGAATTTAGAATTAAATAAATGATGGCCCCAGCAACAAATGACAGTGAATCTTCACTGTTAGATTCTTGTTCATCATCTGATTGTGATCGAGAGGAATGTAAACTCGTCGTAAGTACACTTAAAATCTCATGCCATTGTAATATAGTTTTATTTTTTAGTGTTCATTTTATATTGATACAAACTATTACTAATGTTTCATGTTGTTTTTGGTTTTGTTTGTTTATGTAGAAATCTGAATTATGTCGCCTCCGATCTGAAATAAAAGGGAGAATTCGATCATTTAAGTATCTTGCTAATGTAAATTCACAGTTGGCAACAATGGACAATCTTATGCAACAAGTATGTTCATTATACTATGCTTTCTCATTTTTTGTAGCCCTCTTTTATATTTTTAATATTATTTAATAAAGAATAAATGGTTGTTGATTATTATTACAATTAAACTTTTAATTTCTAGATTATGCAGTTGGTTGAAAATGTTGGTTGGTTTGTTAGTAATAAAAATGACCCTAATAAATCCAAGGATCAGTCAATAGTAATAATAGGAAAGGAAAAAGATAGACCTCGTTCGTCATCACCAGCAGTACCACCACAACATAGAAATAAAAAGAAAGTTACTACTACTACTACTACTCATTTGAATATCAGCAATTTAGTTGATCAACAAGATGAAGAAGAGATGGATGAAGAAATTATTGTTATTCCAGAGACTCAGTTACCTCCTTCAACCAGTGCGAATAGAACCGTTAATAGAAATCTCTCAGTTGAATTTGAAAATCTTCGTTTTAATAATTATAATAATAATATCAATTCAACAGTTCCATTTGATAATAATGATTATGACTTCAATAATAATAACAACAATGATGAGAATCAAAATGACAATATAAATCCTGTAACTAATACTACTACTGCTGCTGCTTCTATTACTACTACTACTACTAAAACAAAAAAACGGAAATTAAATCCTCAAGATGAACAAGTAGTAGATGCAAGTATTCAAACAGAAGACGAATATCAACCACCATCAAATCCAATCCATGATAACAGTTCAATACAACGACAACAACAACAATTAAATCAATCCACAATACGATCAACCAAAAGAAGAACAATGACAGCAAAATTTCAACAGCCAAAACCTTTTAGTAAGAGAATTCCAGTGCGAGTAATTCGATCAGTTGCAGAATGTCCATCAGCAGATATTTTTGAACAGAGTTCAATTTTATCTCTCACGCCAGTTTCATTTGTTTCTGGAACTCCTAGTCAAGAAGAAGGAGAAGATCCACATAGAATTTTTGCTACTCATAAAGTAAAATATTGAACATAATTATTATTATTATTTTTTTTTTAAACTTTGTAATAAATATTTTGAAGTATTTATGGCTTTTGAATATTATTATTAACTTGATTATTGATATACTGTTATTATTTATTATTACAGTGTGGTAATGATAGTGTTTGAATTTATTTTATTTATTTATTTTACAGATTTTAAAGAAGATTTTCTCCTTTTTAACTCCAACTGACATCAATTCCTGCTCTCTTGTGAACAAATCATGGAATTCAGTCACTTCAATCATGAACCAATATAAATACTGGATAATTCGTCTCACTGATTTGGAAAATGAATATAAACTTCGATTAAGAAGACAAGGTTTTTCAGTTGTAAGTCGGGATGAAGTTGAAAAAGAGGCTAAAGCACATCAAAATCTCCTTACCAATCTCAAAAAAAGAGTTGCTATTCAAGAGGAAAAAGTTAAAGAAGATTCTTCATCCAAAACAATTTTGATAATTTCTCAGCTACCAGATTTTCGTTGTCCAGAAATTCAAGAGATATTTTCTATTGTGAAGAATAGTGTGACTCATTTATATTTTGGCAGTTGGAATTACTGGGGAATCATCATTTTGGAAGAAAATCCATTCTTCTCACTCCTCATGTCTTTATCAAATCTTCATACTCTTCGTTTCTTCTCTCATGGTCTATTTTGGCATGATATTACAAGTCGTTTCCGTGGATACGCTCAGAGAAATAAAGAACCACCAATAAAATTCCCAAAATTGAAAAAAATATTTTTCCCTGAAGATTTAACTGAATTCCCCTATGTTTTTCTTCTCCATTTGCTTAAAGCCTGTCCAAATTTGAATGACATGTACAATTTTCCACTACAGGAAGCTCATGCTCTAAAAATGACAATGAGGGGTTCTGTGGTCAGGTCAATAGGTCACAGCAGACCACTCATTTCAAGAGAAGATCATTTTCACAACTATGAAAATATGTGTACTTGGGCAAGAGACACGAGAGGAATGTACAAAATGACAATTAGTGTACTGGATTCTTGTCAAGTCAAATATGGAGAACCGTGGGATTTATTGATGGAACAAGCTCTTGACCTATTTCAGCTGTCATTGAGGAAATTGGAAATTCATCCGTTGGAAGGAATTAATTTCCTTTCTTTTGTTCAGCGTTTTGAGAATTTGGAACATCTTAAATTTAGTTGTATATCCTCAAATTATGAAAGTCAATCTAGAAACAAGAGATTTTTTGATCCCAAACTTGATCTGAATCAAGTATTTCCAAATGTTGAACATGTGACTGTTGATTTAGAGTGTGTGGAATCAGAATGGATGGATGAATATTTTCCTCTGGATCAATTTAAACCTGGACAAGTATTCAGTAGTGTGAACAAATTAACTTTGACCCGGCAAATAAGAGAACCTATGATCAAGAGAATGAAACGAATTTTTCCAAAAATTACCCATTTGGAAATTCGAACAGAATCAGATTGTCTGAGGAAATGGTTTTATTGTATTCCTCGTCTTTGGCCGAAACTGGAAAATTTGACCATCATCGTTAATTATTTTAGAAATAAGGATTGGGATAATATTTTGGGTCAACGAGTGAAACCACCAACAGACAATACAGAATTCATACTGGACCCTGTTATTACTGGATTGAGTAAGGAAAAATGTGCAGAGCTGAGGAATCAACCAAATTGGGGATGGGAAACAACACCGTTTTGTACTGATGAAGTCAACAAATATTCATACAGATACATGTCAAGTAATAACTTTTATGACTATTTTTTTTATTATTGTACATTGTAAATTGTAATGACTATGAATATATTTTTTTTGGTCCAAAATATTATGTTCTCAATCATGACTAATAAATTGTTATTAATTTTGTTTCATTTTATTCATATATGTATGTTTTATGTAGGTTTGCGGCTGATTAAAATAATATTTAATAATCAAGATCATTCGGATGATTTTCCACTTCTTCTCTCACCTGTGTCAATTCTCCATGGATTCAATTTATGTCCTCAACTCCTCGTTTTTATCGGTGTTGCTCATGATTGTCCACGACATAAAGAGAGTAAGATTTCTTATCTGATTTGTTGTTTTTTGTTTTGTTTTTAAAAAAATTTAAATGAAAAACATTTATAAATATCCGTATGCTATTGTATTACATTTTAATGTTTTTGTATTTTGTTTGTTTTTCTAGAAATAATTTCTAGTTTGAAGCCTCTTCTTCCCCATGTGGAATTTGACCCCTCATATTTCGACCATGAACGGCTATAATGCGCTATGAATTTTTAAAGAAATAAACAGATCAATGTTATGAACAAAATGTGTCAACTATGCCTAATACTTTTTTTTTGTATGACTTTCTTTATTGATTATTGATTATTATCAGCAACCAAAACTACAACAAGTATTTTGGTTACAGTATTTTAATATTAAGTTTAACCACATTTTTCTTCGATCCGTTGGTTTTGATTTGTATGTACTATTCGATTAGTTAGTTATAATAATTTAATTTGTTGCATTGTACAATATATGAATTTGTGAGTCTATACTTTTTACAAGCTATAGTGTTTTCCTTTGTTTTTTGTGACTTGTGAGCACAGCAGAATCAGAACAAATATTATATGTGATGTTATCTATGAAAAACAATCTAAAGGAACTTTATAATTTATGCGCTGCGATCGCAGAAAAAATAGAGCTGTGCACAGAAAAAATATTACAACATTAAGAAAATTTTCCCGCCAATCAATATTCAAAACTTTTCAGCTTTTGCACAGCTCTATTCTCTAAAATTTAGTTCCAGAATCGCCGCTTGGTGTGAATTAAAAAGTTCCTTAAGCTCATTTTTCACAGATAATCTCACATATGATATGATTTCCATCATATAAGCTAAAAGTATACGGTTATAGAATTAGATTTTATAAGCATGCTTTACACAATATGATTTGATTAAATGAATTACTGTTTTTCCTCGATTAAAAATATACCTAGAGTTTTTATTTCTTTATTTATAGTGCATATTATACAGCGTGTGTGTGTAAAAAGTATTTAGATATATCAGCGTAGCTTTCACTTTTACTAAAAGTTTTCTAGTATAGTCGTCGTCCTTTCTTCAATGCACAGTAAGAAATTTGAACAGAGATTTGTTTTCGGTTTTTTCAGATTTGTATTTTGCATTCTATAGCTCTTGTTGATCGGTTCAGTTATAAGTTATAACTACAGCTACTGATTTCATTGGACTTGTGACCAAAACACCTATAGTCTATAGTACTCTGTAAGTTAATAGATTTTGCTGCTGACTTTTATAAATAAGGATTATTGTAAACAATGAAAACTAACAAAATTGATATGTTTTCGTATTTCAGTTTCAATTTTAAAATTTATAATTTAATTTAAAACACATGTGCTAAATCTTAAAACCTTGATTGTCTTCACCTGTTTATTTTTTATTTAGACGTTTGAGATTTCAAGTTACTCAGAAGAAGTCAACAAGCAACAAAACTGTCAACAATAATATTGGCTGGACCTTGGACCCTGGTATAATCAATTATCATGAATAAGGTACAATACAAGTCTTTTTATATACTTTAATTTGATCTGCAATTATGTTGTTGCACAACCTGTAATATTTACATTTTTACATATGTGCATAACGATATTAAATTATCTTGAACGCGAATATTGTACATGTAACATTTTACATGTATACAAAAACAACAACAAAACCAAACGAATCTAGCCCAAGAGAAAGTATAAGTAACGATATTGTAATTATATACTGTGTCGAAAGGCAATCATCAATAGGATGATAGTGACTTGAATAAAGTTTATCCCCCCTGTTATTTACAGGGAATGAGGTGTGATTATAAATAATCGCCGTGTTGTTGTTGTTGTTGTTGTTCCTTAATAATCCCTAATGATTATAAATAATTTCAGTTATTGTAAATAATGAAATATATAGACTTGGTCAATAAGTTTCGCAACTTGTTGTTCATATTCACCAAAATGTTTTCACACTCGCAACGAGTTTTTTACTTTCCCTGTGGGTATTATTCATAATCGCTAGTGATTATTTATAATTACAGATCATTTTCATGCTCCCCATACCTAAACCTATACATGTATACTTTTTGTGTTCCCATTTCAGAAGTCCTCATCATCGTCTACTTCTGGCTTAGGTCAAAAGAGGAAAGTTGATAATAGCAATTCAAAAGGAAAAGCATCATCATCAAAGAAACCAAAGGAAACTCAACGTCTCATTCCTTATTCCAGTGTACAAACTCTGGTTCGACATGAAAAAGCTTATGACTATTATGAAGAAAGAGAGATTGAATTACATTTCAATGAAAGGTATGGGGAAAAGAGTTTTGGAGTGAGTGTTCAAAATTTGAAAGAAAATAGTTATTATTCAATTGAACGGATTAAAAATAAATGTAAAAGAGGTTCCAAATGCGAACTGTACTGTGAGGATTGTGGATACTGTCGTCATCAATTCGAATGTGAATGTGGAGATGAGTACATGTGTGAGCATGTTCATCGACTTTGTGGAGCTCTGAGCTCTGATGATGAATCAACGAGTGATAATAGTGAATCTAGTGATAGTGATTCTAGTGATGAAAGTGGAGATGATAATAATGAAGAAGATGAAGACAAAGAAGAATCAGAATTGAAACAGGATGAACTTTCAGCATTATTTTCTGAATGCAGAAGCCTAGTGAGTGATGAAAAGGGAGAAAAGATACTCCGTGAAAATTTGAATACAGTTCTCATTCAACTCCGAGCCCATGGACAGAAACTGAAGAAGTGAGTAAGAAAAAGCTAGAAAAATGAGAAAGAAATGTGTTTTGATTTTTTATTATTATTCATTCAACGTTCAGTGGTAAAGCAAAATTTCTATCCTTAAATGTTTAAATGGTATTATTATTATTTATAATTATTGAAAACTTCACATTATTGATTGTTGTACAAATTATACTCTCATCAAACATCAAGTTCAACTTTGCTTTTCTATTTGAAGTATTTACAAACATGTTTTTATTATTTTATTATGTCTCGTCCCTATAGACTTTGTATTTCACATGAAATGTATGTCTCTTTTTCAGTGTATTTGTTCTAAATTGTTAAGCCTGCATATCCATAAATGTAGTATGTAGTGATATATTTTTATATAACTTATAGTCTTTTCCATTAAATAAATTGTTTTTTAACGTTGTATAACAAAAATACCTTTCACCTTGACTGTGTCAGTGACACGAAAAATGAGAGTCTTTTGCCAGTTCTGTTTGTAGTTGTAACGAAATTTTTTCAAAAGGGGATTTTAAATTGGTATGTGCTTGTTCCTGGTAGGATTTGTTTGCGGTGATTGAATATGAAATGATTTTGTTACACGAAAAACATGTAACAGGAAATTTACTTTCCACAAAATCTTGTCAGTGAATTTACTCGTTATAGCGTTTAGCGTTTAGTGTACACCGTAAAAAGCAGGAAAAGTACAGCTAAATGAAATGGAACAGGACCAATTTTCTATTCCTTGTTTGATTTTCATGGTCGATTTAGAGGAGTAATAGCTTTCAACATTTCAATGTGTACACTATAAAGTCTACGCTCTTTGTTCTCATTTATTATTCATGTTTGATAAATATCAAGAAAACCAGTACTGTGCATTTGATAGGGGAAACAATTGATGTATTTCAGGTATTTCTACACGTTCCACAATTAAACATGAGCGATTTGAAATATTTTCCTTGTTCTTTTAACTAAAGTTGTTCTGAGTGTATCTAAGTAATTATGCTCTGTGGTAGGTCTCATGTTTCACAAACTACTGTTGACTATTCAAAAGTTTAAACGGTGTGAACTGTGAACTGTGTAAAAATATCAAAGAAGAATCCACATCATTGTCAAATACTGGTAGGATTTTGTGGTGAAATGTTGGATCCAGCCGTTCTCCGCCTTTTAGGAAAATACCTAAATATCGGGTATTATTTTGGATGGATTCCCTATTCATTTTCAAAAAAGGAGAATCGCTTCTGTTTCAATCAAAGTAAAAGATGTTTGTTTCGTTTTTGGATCAATTTGACACTCCTCTTCCTCTACGTCACATTCCTCACTGTTCAAACCACAAGACTGTGTCGAGCGGAAGGGATTTCCCCACCAGAAAAAATTAAAAGTGTGTACCTGACCACCGTTTACATTATCATGGGACTGGAACAGATCATTTCATTCAAGCATTATGGAGAACAACATGTCTACATCAACTCATTTCTTGAAACTACTACTAATTTAAAAGGTATATTATACTTTTTTGTATCTATAATCTATAGATAAAAAAATAACATAAAAATCTCTAAGCGCACATAAATATTTCTTGCTAACAAAGTTTTGATGTTTTTTATCCTGTAGAAAAATGTGAAGGAGACATTGACGTGCAGAGAAAACCAGGGTTAGAGAAAAAATTGATGTATCTATTTATATTTGGAAATTTATTCGCCACGGTCACACGAGGACTTACTGTATTCAGAAGACCGGAAGCCACAGTTCTCCTCTCCTCTTTAGCTCAGGAACCAAGGAAACTTCCTCTTTGGATAAAAGGTATAATCAGCCTGATTCATCTGAATGTCACGGGATTCCAAACTTATACCTTCCTCAGCTACACTGCTATTTTCTTCTGCTATGTGGCTTCCTTGCTTCCCGCAGTTGAGCGACTCAAGTACGAAAATTAAGCTATAATAATATCAAAACATTTTTACAGTTTATACAATTTACAACAAACTAAATTCTACCTCCGTAATTTAATGTACAGTATTATTGCATAATATTATTTTGAAAACTTTTTCAGACTGGATCCGAAAACGATACCAAGCAAACGAACGGCATTGAGCATAGTTTCGATGCTACATGAATTGAGCGTTCTCCAACGGAATGTGAGAGCCATCTATGGACTTCTTCCCCTGTTTATGCAAATCATTGCATATGTCCTTACCATTCTTAATTTTAGTATGGCCGTTGTTTATGATGATGAACGAGCCTTTATGCGTGGTGCAATGGTTCTAGTTGGAATGATTGTAATCTTTATCCGCTTTGCTGAAGTACACGGTGCATCTGAAGAGGCTGCTACAAGCTGGAGAAATGGTGCTGGGAAAATGTCAAAAGCCGATGGCCTTTGGTTCAAAAAGTTTGTGAGGAGTGTTCAACCCATCAAAATTAATATTGGCGGTTTCTTCTTTGCTGATCGACAACTCGTCCTCACCATCATCACCGTCATTGTGAATAATACAACAAATTTCGTCCTAACCTTTCAGCGCGCCTAAAGCATGATGTTTAGACTATTTTTTTTTTATAGGAAATCATAAAAAATCTCCAAGAAAGCATATTGATGAATACATAATAGATAGTGCAGATTGAAGATTCCATATTAAAAAGTATGAATGCTAAATATCGATCCATTGTGCTTATAGGATATATGTTGTATGTAAAATAAAGTCAAGTATTTATTTTATTTTTATGGCATGGAAGGATATAATTTTGAATTGGAAGCATAAAACCTTTTATTTATTGTTTAAAATAAAACAACAAAAAATTTGTAAATGGATTTCAACTTGTGAAATTGATTATTTTTTTAGCCTTTGTTATTTTTTAAAGTGAATAAACAAAAACAAGTAAAATCATGTTGAGGCGGATGGTCCAGTTGTACTTTGGAAATCAAAGACCAAACGAGGAATGGATTGAATTATTTAGGATTTCCACTTGTAGTCACAGCGACATTGACATTTTGAATTGTCACAGCTATACTTTGTGAGATCCGCTTTGCTTGGAGTATTTTTTTTACACAGGAAACCGCAATAGGCAGAATTGTATCCTCCACAGTAACATTCACTTGCGGCTGAGCATCCTGTGACATCTTTGCATCCATTATTCCAGTAGACGTTCCAGAAGGGTTGAGGTTTAGGTGGTGTGACTGGAGGACCAGGAGTTGGAGTTGGGCCTGGTGGTGGATTCGGTGTCGCATTTCCTTGGGCATCCACAACCTGAAATAATAATATTTAAAAAATGTAAAATATAGTAGCTGGAGTTAGGAATGGAATTGGAATTGAACTTTACCAAATTCAATTTTACTTGTCAATAATTTCTAATTATTATTGTTAATAAAATCAAAACTTGAGTATAAAATATAAAATATTTTAGAATATTTTTAATAGAGTATAATTACATTCGTTGTCAGGACAACCAGGAGAAAAGCAGCTGCCAACAATTGAAAAATGATGCGGAAATGTTGAAAAGAAGAAGTCATTTTTCAGCTTTCTTTTTTCACGAATGTAATGATGAATCAGTCTTTAGAGCTGATAATTTAGAGTCCAGGAAAGTAAATGTAAAGGGATGAGAAGAGTTGTGTTAAGAGTTAAGAGTCGAGAGACAAAAATTGAACTGAGAGGAAGTGCAAAGGCCTCTGTTCAATTTATGCATGTGGGATGTCTAGTGTTTATTAGTGTTTACATACTTTTCTGTCTCTTTAATTCTGTATTTTTTAAAATCCTCCTAGGACAGCTATTACAATTTTTACAAAACATATAAATACAGGAAAAAAGAGTCACTGTGAGAAGGATTAAATTCCTCATGGGATTAAACAAAACCTCTCTTTTTGGGCTGTATTTTTCCACTTGTGGCTGATGGCCTACGTCATTGGAGACTTGTTTTCATCGTATTTGTATTTCTAGGTTTTAGACTGTACCAAAATGAATAGGTATATGTATAATGTATAGTGTATAGTATATAGTTTCGTCCACCATTTTACTGGAATCTAAAATCTAAAACAGAATAATGCTTACGACTTAAGCCCCTGGTAAATATCAAGGCGTAACAATAAAATGGTTATTCGCTTCAAAATTACGTTCAATTCATAGGTTTTCTGTTTGTCTTCCATGGTGGTGATTGAGATGGAAAAGATAAGCATGAATTAGTTCTCAGAAATAGACAGTTTTTGGACTTTGTTTCTATTGGAAAAGTTATGGAAAAGGCAAAAAGCCCCAAAGTTATGTACACATGTAAATCATTTGTAATTAAAACTATCAGGTTCGGCAACTACTTGTATATTGTACGTATATATCTAATACCTACAACCTATACAATAGACACCACACACACATTACAAATAATGTATGAAGAAAGCCATGTGCATATTTTGTAACATATGTATTATAATATGCATTAGGCATTTGGAAAGAGCTATTCATTCGTTTGCACAAAATATTTTTGAGATATTTTTTATCCTCATCCTCAATTTTGCAAACTTCATGCATAATATTACATTAAAATAGACTTGTATTTTGAGTACTGAACTTGATATTTTGATGATCCACAATATTGTATATACGTACATTATTCTACATTTAATTTACTTTCTCTCTTAGTTGATGGTTGCACAGCTGAAATATAAAAACCCATATAAAAATCTAGAAGACCACGTATTTGATTAGTCCCTTCGCATAAATATCATACATCATATATCAGCAGAATATTCAAGTAAAAATGACACAGCTTTCGCCTCAGTTAAAAAATTTTGAGTCTCAGGATCAGCTACAAAAGGATGGTGAAAAAGTAACACAAGATGAAACTTTACAAGTAATTCAAAACTTGGTCCATTTTTCATCTTCTCTGGGACTCGTCAAACTTTTCCTGGTAAAATTATTTCAATTTCACTTTCAGTTGCAATAATTTTGTTTTTGTTTCATGTTTGTGCTGACGGTTTTATGATACATACTAAAAAACGTTCTCATTTTCCATTTTATTTACAGCTTTTTATCCCGGGTCTTTTCTTTAGCGGAGTTCTCATGATACTGACAAGAGCATGGAGATTCACGAATGAGATTTGTTGGGACTTGTGAAACTCCCTTATTCTTTCTGGGACTGTTCATCGCTCCAATTTACTTAACTGGACATTTAATTTATGCATTTCTTCTACAAATCATTTATTATTTTTATGCAATATCAATGTAAAGTATCAATGATAAGTTAAATGTACAATGCACAATCTATGCAGTCTGCAGTAACAATGGAAATTTATACATAAATAAACACAAAAGACAAAAGTGCAACTCAAAGCTCAAAGTACAAAAAATTGATCCTGATTTATTTATTATTTATTTAATTTTAGTTTCAAATTATAAGTGAAATGAAGGATTGTATAGTTTTTAAAAAAACTCATTTTTTATTTTTGTATAAATAATAGATAAAATGTTAAAATAAATCTCTGTATAGTATTCATTGTAGTGATGAGTTGTGTCTTGTGTTCAGTACATATTTCATGTACAATTTATAATGTATAATAATATAATACTTGAGAATTAATCAACTTTTGACTTCGCTTGACTTTGGCTGTTCCTCTGGACGGCATGGAGATGGAGGTGGATTTGGGTCAGTACAGGGCGAGGGTAAGTGTAATGTATTATTGCACTTGTCTTCAGTAATATCCGCACATCTTTCCAACTTCTTGTTACACATATTAGTTCGACAGATGCATTGACGACATCCAGCAAAGAGACAGCAGTCACCTCGGTCCGTGATTGTACATCCGTTTGGATTTTTGGCTCCACCACAACCTTTCTCTGTCCACCCATCCGTCGTGTCACCATAGCAAGTTTTTGTGGAGCAGGATGAGGGGCAAATGACAATGTCCTCCCGTTGGCAACCACACCACTGATCATTTGCAGGACAACAATTTACTGTTTTCGGACATTGAAGACCCGCTGTCTCCGTCACTGTCACGGTTAAAAATAAAAATAGGAAAAAATATTATTCTAAATTATTATTACTCTGCAAAAACTACACGGATATAAATTTATTTCATAAAGTAAAAACATATTACAAATCAAAATATTACCCAAGAACAAGCAAAGATGAAAAAACAGGAAGGAACACAGCATTTTTGCACAGTGTTTAAGACGCTGGTAGCCTCAATGAAAGAGATGAAGAGAGTGATGTAGATGAGCTGAAGCAAAATTCAAAAGTCCGACTCAAAGCTCAAAATTCCAAATTAAAAGTTCAAGGTTTGTCAAGGAGGAAAAACCCAACAGAATGACAGAAATTTCAAGATATATATAAGAGAGACACAAAACACTTTTTGTAAACGTTTTGTTTTTAAAAATGTCTAAGCTTTCGTAAATCCTTTTTCCTAAGATTTTTCACTAAGATCTAGGATTAGGAAGGCGCCGCATTATTTTTAAAATCAATTTTGTATGTAGTGTGTATTGTGTAGACCTGAGACGTGAAAAAGGGTGGATTCTGGGGTATGGTATGTGGATGTAACAATAGAATTATATTTGTTTTATGTATTGTTCTTAAGAACAATTGGAAATTGGAAGGCAAGAAATTTTGTTCTGTTTCCAGTTCTTTACGATTTACTTTGAGCTTTTACTTATGAGTCTTGAATTTTGAATCATTTCATTTCATGCTGATGTCAAGAACAGCACAGAGAAGATAATACAACAAACCCCACGAAAACTGCAAGGAATGGATAATTCTTGTGACGATGAAGGCTAAAAAAAACAACCGGAAATGGAAATGCTGAGGCAGAGAAGCCTATAGTAGAAAATGCACAAGGGAGTGCGCAGTAAACAGTTAAAGAGTTGAATGACAGCTGACAGCCGATTTCTCTCGTTTCCTTCATGATTTGATAGGTTCAAATGTGTTGAGTGTCGTTCTTTTGCATTTTGCCATGACCAAATTCAATTTCAGGATTTTGTAGCAAATTTCTGTGAAAGAATCCGAGCTTGATATAAATCTATGCAAAAACTTTAGCGCAAAAATTTTCGTTACGATTATTATTTTAACCCGATTCGATCTTCAAAATTCGGACTGTTTAAACGACTCTTCATTCTTCAAGCTTGTTTAGAAAATCAAGTTGTACAAGGACGCAGAAATAGGCGGTTGAGACTTGAGACATGTTGAATGTTGAGCATGCATAATCATGTCAAGTCCAAAATCCAAAGCATACCATACATAGGGGAAAATTCAGCCAAAATTTCTATGATTTCAATGTTTGGAACCATCGAGTAGAAATTATAGAAATTGAAGTCGGTTTGGAGTTTGGATCGAGAGCCAGAATGAATTCTTAATTGTTTCAATATGTTCAATGTTCATGTTCAAGTTCATGTTCATTTTTTGGGTTAGTTGTTTCCAATTTTCAACTTACTGTTAGCATGTTTTGCACTCCTTTCACTTAGTCTATGAATTTTAAGGTAACTACAACGAAACTTTAGGCTTTATTGTAATTATAAATGGTTGAGGGATAATTAAATTGGACAAATGTTCGTGTTTCGAGTTTCGAGATAAAATTGAAAGAAAATGTCGTAAATTGACTTTGATAGCGTGTTTAAAATGTCTGGATTCTGGGTGGCCAGTGGACACAAATTATTTTTCTGTGACTTCAAATCAGAGGAAACGAACTATTGCATGAGGTGTAGAGTGTAGAAGTTTGTTGTAAGCCCATGTTTTCAAATTATTGTCCACGGGAATTTCTACTAATTGCCATCTCTCTTGTTGGACAAAGCATAAATTGGAAATAATTGATGTGTGTAAACTGGAGATTGTAGACAGAATTTAGTTTATAAAACGTGTTCCATGTTCGGAATTTGAAGCTTGTCTAAATTGTATGCAAGATAAATACACATGTACATACCCTTATGACACATACACTATAATTATACCGTTTATTTACCCCATTTCCTTCTGAGTTGACCGTCATATTACTAAAATTATGGTAAAATTATGGTGAATAGTACGAAAACTTTACGTGAAAATGTTCCACCTGAATAACGTTAAAATATAGTAAATATATGGTGCACATGTCAATAATCACACCAAAATCAGCCAGTTTTAAATCATTATACGTATTCCCAATTTTAGAAAATTTATGGTAAATTTAAGGTAAGATTTTAGTAAAATTTTGGTAACAGCTCTAATGTGCAATGTTAATTGTATGATACTGCTGTGGGACTCAAAATGAAAGAACGCTCTTTCGTTTTCACTTGAATGGACTACACGGGAAACAATAACGTAATATTTTTTCTCAGTGTTTTCATGGCAAGTCAAGGGCGGTAATTCACAGTGAAATGTTCTACATTTTTAGTTTTCAACAAAATTTAATGCGGAATATTTTTTTAGCAATAACGATAGAGTAGAACTCAAACAAACTCATAGAAAGAAATTGAGAGCCACAACACAGAACACAAAACTTGAAATTGTAGTAAATATTTTTTGAATAGTTTTAAAATTGAAATTTCAAAGTTACAAAAAAACAGATGCACATATAAATGAAAGGAAGAAATAATAATAATAATAACATTTGGCAAACAAAACTTTAGAAATTAATTTAGAATTGAAGTCTTAATGCTGATTAAGATTAGTTTTCATTGTCACTGCCAGAAGGTCCGTCATCATCACTCACGTTCCCATCTCTATCTCCTTGTTCTCGATGTGGATTCGGAATGTGTTTTAAATGTTCCCCAAGGATTTTTCCCAATGAGAATTCCGTTTCACTGAATTTTTCAACTAACGTGTCTGAAACAGAGAGCCAATGTAAAATTAGGAAATTCAAAATATTTCTTATAGAAAAAACTGGGAAAATATAATTTCAGAAGGTGGTAGTATTATGTGCTGTATTTTGGATTTTGTACCTATGATGACACTGCAAAGGGCAGTGTTTTTGAAGGCCCTTTTTCCAGATCCACGCCTACCGGCCCAGCTAAACATCCGAGCCACAGAGTTATTCATTAATTTTCGCATAACATGTCGAGCACACCCTCCAGCGTCTCTGCCTCCAGTAGAAATTATTTTTTGCTCCTATAAAATGCAACTAAATCAGTAACCAGTATAATCAAGAAAACAAAAATACATTTTGTATTGTAAAATGTAAAAAACAATGTACATAAATGTATGGATTCGT
>JAQGBH010003677.1:0-19055 GCA_034698265.1 Sminthurinus aureus
TATTATGAGTTTGTGTATAATATGTTTGATTTTTATTCAACGTGTGTGAATTCAGTAGCATAACGCACGGACACACATAATTCTGTATTCAGAATCGGAATTTATTATGTTGATACTTTTACTCTCTCTGCCGCTGCACACCAAAATCTCCTACGCTAGCAAAAAAAGTTCCACAATTACGTGTAATTTTAATGGGTGGGGCGTAAATGGTACCTTTTTTTATATCAATTTTAGAAACAAGGTAATTGTGATCTACATTTTAAGCCTAATGAGTAAAGGTACCTTTCACGCCCCACCCGGTTTTGACATTAAAAATTTAACATGGAAATTTTCCAAAATTTTGAAAAAAGTTAAATTTTAATGTTGAATAAAATTCTTTAGGACTTTAGAAAACATTTGAGATAGGCAGAATTTTTATGGTATTTAAAATAAGCCTGTTATAAGAGTTTAAAGTGCGTTTTTGGTGTTTTTTCAAAACCATATATTTCGAAAACAAAATCATAAAAACATAAAATTCTTGAACAGACTGATAGCTAATTTTATGGTTTATGACATATACAACCAAGAACTGGATCGGTGATTATGAAAAAATAGGTATATAGATCTCGGCTGAGAACCCCCATAATTAGAATTTTGAATTTTTTTGATGACTTTGGTGTTTGTTAACAGGCATTGTCAAATACAAGGAACACCTAAAAGTTCAGCGTGAACTTTATAAAATAAAAAATAAAGATAAACCGTCTCTCAATAATGAAACATTTTGCTCTGAATGGTACGTATAGTATTATTATTTTCTACTTTTGTAGTCGTTGCTTTCGTTACCTATCTATGTAATTATTACTCTTTGTAAAGAGAAAAAAAAACTATGACAGGAAGAAAAATAAGAATTTATAACTGAAAAATTATTCATTAAAAGTTTTGTTCTTGTTTCTGTATTTTCTATTTTTTAGCATGGTTGATATGCTGACTCGTCAGGCTTTGGTACTTCATCGGAAAACTTTACATGGAGAACTACAGAACTGTTTTGGTATTTTGTTAGATCATTTCATTTTAATTACCGTAACATAAATAAATACATGAAATATCTATAATAATGTTTCAAAAGTAACGAATGCTACATGAAACCATTCTATTTTTTTTGTTTATATGTAGTTTGTGACCAGTGCGGACAAAGTATATACGAAATCAAACAATATCTTTTATCCATATTCATTAAGAACTTGTAGTTTTTAAATGTTGAATATTAAATATTATAAAATGTAAAGTTGTTACATACTCAAACAATCTTAATTTTTGTTCTTGTTGTCCGTTTTTAGGTTTTACCAGAAGCTGCAGTTTATCGGTACATCATTATATTTTTACCATTCCAAATATATTATATAGTTATATTTCGTACCAGTTTTTAGGGGTTAGATATTATAATCCAAATTAACAGGTTATGTAAAATATAAAAGTACACATTACTTTTTGGCTTTACATTTGTTTATTTTTATTATTTACTGTGTATGTGTGTTTTTTAATATCGGTTTTCTGTTTATAATTTGCAGGAACACAAAAAGTACGTTTGTAACGAAAATTTGGAACGAAAATTCAGTTGTGAACAATGTGGCAAGAGTAAGAGAGTTTTGTGAACATTTTCTTTACTAATTTTATGACTGCTTTTATAGTTTCTATCCTGTGAAATGTCAATGTCAAACATCAATGCGTTATAAGGTACAAATATTCAAATACTAAAATTTGGTCATTGTTTTTACTTTTTTTTCCAGGTTTCAAGGTAAGGAAATTATCATACAAATATATTCCACAACCATATAAATAACCTGTAACAAACAAAGAATGTGAAAGATTAATTAACAAAAGTTGATACTCAAGTATTTTTTTGTACTTTGTATAGACAAAGGCCAGTCTTAGAACTCATTTTCGCATAGTACATGACGAGGAAGGAAGATTAAAACACAATGCAAACATGAGGCTGAAAAACCAACGGAGAAAAATCCGAAATCGGGCTCTGGCTGAAAGTTTATCGGCAGGAATACCGCAATTCACAGGTGCTAAATTCGTCGACTTGAATAACAGTGGCAGTGGTGATAATGCTGTAAATAATAATATAAATACTATGGAGAGTGAACAAAACCTTGATTCTTGAACAAATCTCTTAGGGACCATTCACATATTACGTTATCAAAAGGGGGGAGGGGTGGGTTTTTGAGCCTCCTATCTTTACCATTATTATCATTATGCATTACATAATGTATTAAAGGGGAGGGAGGGGTCCAAAAATTTCCGATTTTTTTGATAACGTAATATGTGAACAGTCCCTTACGTAATTATTTATTTTGTATGTAAAATGTTTTTTACTGTTCGTATTTCAATGTGTTATTTTTGCGAAGCTAAATGAATAAATGAGATGAAGGTTTTTTGAAATCATAAACGTTTTTTACATGGGACTGGATTTTGAACTTTGGTTAATTGTAGTTTGTTTTAAGAGTAAATTATGAATTGCATTAAATATTAAATATAAGAAAGCATACACATCAATATAACCTCATCGGTTATACAATCATTCATCATTACATTTAATTTTTGTCAAGGCATGTTTATTTTTTTGACTTATTATTGCACCACTTTTTCTTTTTTTTTTTTTTTTTCATTTTACATATACATATGCATTTTTGTATGAGCTCTGAGCTCCACCAGAATTCAAACGCATTTGCCCGGTCACATTTTTTCACAATTGAGAATTGAGAGTTGAGAGTTCACAAAAAACGGAAAAAACGAAGAGATTTTTGGTTTTTGTGCAGAATTTGGTTATTGTTGTTGGTCGTTTACATTTAGTTTAGCTAATTAACATTAGGTATGGACTATAATTGCGATAATTAAAAGTTTTTTGATTGTATTTAGCTACTTAAAATCACAAAATAGAAATTAATTGTTGTACATTGAATATTTTTACAGACTGCTATTTTCAAAATAGTATTTTGAAACATTGTTTTTATTGTTCTTATTTTAGATCACCTCTAACCTAATTTAATTGTGATTTACTTGCAATCTACAACGTACACAGAATTATATGGTGTAACCATGGAAACGTGTGTAAATTGTGCTTGCCAATTCCAAGATCCGTTGTGCAACAGTAGTAATGAGGATTTCAAAGTGTTCAATGTTCAACAGCCTCTGTCAACAATTTACAATTTAAATTACTTGTCTGTATTCTTGAACTCATCATTGGAGATTGATGATCCAACAATTTGGAAGCTGTGTGAAAATTGCCTTGGAATATTTACAAACCTCTTTCAATTTTACGTGGAATTCAATCAAGTCCGATCTCTCCAGTCTAAATTGGCTATTGAAATACAAAAATTGGATGATTGTATTCAAGCAACTAGTCATCATCAGCATCAACATCCACATCCACAACAGAATCAGCACAAACAAAAACGGATATTGAAAGTGAAGAATAAAAAGATAAAAGCAGAAGCAAGGGTTTCTAAATCTCGTCATCTTAATCCAATTGTTGTATGTAAATTTTTAATTACTCTCTTTACTCTCTACATTCAACTACTTTTAAATGAGGAGAATTTCTGTACTTAATTTTTTCTATTGGATATTTATTTATTTACAGGTTCTTAATCGACTTGAAAATGACCCAGCTGCCCAAAAATACCTATCTAAGTCAAATTTTACACAAGGAATAAAGAAAGTAAAAAAGAACAAGAAAAGTAGGACGACTAAACCCATTGATGTGTCTTTAAGCAAACCAAAAGTGGATAATAATAATGATGGTCTTCAGTCAGTTGAATGTGTAAAAGAAGAAGTTGATTATATGGACATTCTTAGTGACTATCCAGTTTTCATTCCAGCCCTGCAGCCTGACATATTAGAAGTGGAAGTAGAAAAAGGAACCGAAGATTATGCTAATCCTGATGATGAAATTGAGTACATTCCCTCATCAATTACACATAAAAAAGGAGACAAAAGAAAAGTCAGTAAGAATCAAGAGACTACTATTGTGAAGAAAAAGAAAACGGAGAAAGCAATTCCGTCAAATGATCCAGGAGAAAAGAAAATGTATGCCATCAGAAAAGCAAATGATAAGAAAAAATTTTTAAAGTATAAAAAGAAGAAAACTCAATTTCCGAATCCATGTTGGGATTGTGAGATGGTAAAAAGGACAATAATTATTATTATTATATGGTTCATTACATATCATATTTTATATTTCATTGCATGTTCTAAAATCAGGCTAATAATTAATTTTTTTGTATGATTATTGATTACGTAGGATTTTCCTACACCTGCAGATTGCTATGAGCATACAATATCAGAACATCTCGAACATGGTGATAATGTTTGTCAAAATTGCTCAAAAAGATGTAGGACACTTCATGGTCTCAAAGTAAGTTTTGATGTGTCTCTTTTGGTTTTTAAATTTTGATGTATGATTTATGATTTATGATGCACCTCAAGTCTAAAATCAACATTATATCAAATATAAACTATTTTACTATTTCATTAAGAAATTATTATTGCCGTTTCCCATGACATTTTTATATATAATATATTCATCTCTTTTCTGTTTTTTTTTCAAGATTCATACCGAGCAGATTTGTATTTCCTTAAAGCCTGGAGAGTTGCTCACAAAGTTGTGAAATTTTAGAAAAAAATTCCACATTTACTCTTAAGAAAGCCTACAAAATTGAGCACAGTTTTTTTGTTCGTGTGTACTTTTATTTAAAAAAATAAACAAAATAATAGGCAGAATCCGTGATTATTACGATTATTATTGTTTACTCATTGAGTCTGTTTTCTTTTTTTGTTTATTTAGAATTTAGAACATGTCGAGATACGATGCCTTGTGATTTGTGATGTATGAATTAAGATGTAATTTCACTACCCTTGTTCACTGTTCCTGATAATAGCATGTACAATAATACTAGAAATTAAGATTAACTAATTAAAATGTCAAAAAAACACTACACGTCTGCTAAATATAAGTTTTGGTGCTTGAGATATTAGCTTACTATTATTATTTTTTGTACATGTTACTTTTACTTATGTACTATTTTACAAAGTCAAGTTGAAACGATAAAAGAATTGAGAATAAAACAAAGGCTTTGAAAACACAAATTACAAATTATAAAACTAGGAGAAATTTTCAACTATTTTGGTTAATTATTTATTATTAGTAATAATAGAAAATAAGTACCTCATTTTTCATGCATTTATGTTTAACTTTCTAATGAATTTTTAAAAACGATAATAATTTTTTATTTTGTTTATATATTTGACTTTCCCCTACTTCTTTTCTTTCACTCTATAAGTTTTTGTACATCCTTAAGAATTCAAGTGTACGGATTTTTGGTTTGTGCAAAATATTGGAAATTATTGAAACTTTTTGGCTATGATGCGAATGTTTTTCTCATAATAAAACTTTGGTGCTGTGAATAAATTATAATTTTATAGAAATGTGAAATGTTTGTGTCCCATTTCCAATTCTCCTAATGAGATTATCCATTATGTTGTGAAAAGCAGTGTAGTTTTTGCAACTCTCCTAGTTTTGTATTCGCAATTCCTACAGGTAAAAACAAAAACAAAAACAGAGCACTTGCTTATACACGTACAATAATAATTTACATACAGGCATAAATAAAGACTACGTGGTTGGATTAAACTGTTGAATAATAAATTAGCACTACCATCCTGGAATTTCTCGTTAATCGTTAATGGCAGAGCTAACTCTGAGCAACAGTTGCCAGAGATAAACAACAAATAATGAATAAACTAGCCTGGAGGAAATGTAGTACAGAATATATTACAAATATGTTGAGGACACATAAAATTCCGAATTCCGGATCAATTCATAATTCATACTGATATAGGACTCTTCAAAAGTACCTAAAATATTTGCTACAATACTTTCATTCTGATATATACATTTGGCAATCCATTTCGTTCCATTCTATTTGCTTCTGCGGAGTGCTTGTTGCTCCTACCAAATTATTGATTATTGATTCAAACTCAAGTAGTTAAAATGTATTGAGCTCACGTACAAGTTTTACAAGTATAAACAGAAATAGAAAGCTCGATGCCATATTTCGGCGCATTTTGTTCCTATTCCTCTTTGAATGTAGACTGTAGCAGAGTATCCATGAATATCGACTGAAAATTTTAGATTCTAGATTCTGGATTCTGGAGAAAACTAAGAAACAGGAAAATGTTAACCTTTGAGGAAAATCGGTGGAATTTCATAGCTTTTAAAATCCTCTCCACTTTGAATTTTTTCCCAATTGAAATTGACTTGAAAATGGGAACAATTCGGAGGCAGTCCAGTAAAATCAGGGTTTTCTTCTGGAAGGTTTTGTATTTTTTTGCAGCTATTCACTGGCTCTTCCTTTTTGCAAGGATAATCCAATCGATTGTGGACAGAGAAAGATATTTTAAGCTGGCTCATTTCGTCATTCACATTGGAGCTGTGGTGGGCTATTTTACTCTGTGGTGTACGGCCTACTGCCTCACAAAATTGAATACACAGGAATATTTCATCGTATTCAATCAACTTTTTAAGGAGCAGTCAGATCCCCTTACAAAAATGATGGAAACGGTGGAACAAGCGGATAGAAAAATTCAAAAAAGTAGAGGGGAAATTTTAATTAGAATAAAAAAGAATTCTATAAAATTTAAAATAAAAAATAATAATGACAATTTTTTAGTAATGAAACTGTTTTTTGTGTAAATAACTAAACATAACTTTTCGATGACTTTCATGAGTTTCAGATGTCGACGATGATGGAAAATCAGCGCCATCTTCGGCTCCCATTCAACCAGTTCCAGATTCAGGCTCCGTTCGAGTTCGACCGTTGCTCAAATGGCCGTTGGAATATTCACTTCATGACCTTATCGCTCGAACAGATTCCATAATTTGGGCAATTGCGGTCGTCGTCGTTCTGATTGGTTTTGGAATGGATCCGACGAGACCTCAACTTTTGTACAGTATTCTCCCGCCAGAGTACAAAAACCCCTGTATTTACGCCATTCTCCTGAGTGTTGAAGGCCTTTTTCTCTCATTTCACTTTTTCATGGGCTATTTTGCCCTCGTCGTTCAATTCTTGTTCTTTAGCAAGTGTCAAATGGAATTCCAGCGGCTCAATCTTCAACTCAAGTGAGTAATATAATATATATTTTAAAATACAAAATATAACGCATGCAAAAAAAACAAAGAAAAATAAATAATTTCAAAAACTCGAAAATTTGACCGTTTCTATGGAAACCGGAGACAGTAATAATTTATTTTCCATGGTTTTTTGTAGAAATTTCCAGAGAAAATTCCAAAGTGATCAGTTGCTAAATCTAAATCTAGAGACGGACAGGGAAATCAAAGCTCGGATTTGGATTCTCCGTCAGATTTTAAAAGGGATGCGAGAGCTGGTCGTCTTCATTGAGATTTTCAACCGAAGTTTCCCCTTTTGTATTTTTTGGTGGAAAATCCTTTGTCTGACTCTCTCAATCGTCTGCTACTTTTTCTGCATTCGGTATTATGCGCATCACCCTTTGATCTCTTCTTTCTGCTGCTACATTGCCACAAATCTCACCATCATCTACTCGGTCATGTATCAGCGAGTCTACTCCATTCCGGAGAAAATGGAGAAACTAAAAATCGAGTGTCTTGTCACTGCTCAAAAATCCTGTGGAAATCCAGATCCAGATCGGAATCGGACTCGGGACTTCAGAACCAAAACTGACAGAAATGGACACTGGGCTGAAATAAAGAGAGATATTGGGAGAATCCGGAATGTGGGGATAAAAGTGGGAAGTTTTCACACTCTTGAACGAGAATCCACGCTAAATTTCGTTGGTTTTGTCATGTCAAATGTCGTCAATCTACTCGTCACATTTAGTTCATGAAAAATGAATTAAAATGAAATCAATTGAAAATTTTATTTGTATTTTATGATTTTTACCTGCTAAAAAAAAGAATAAAAAAAGTTTTGGTAAAAATTTTGCAACTTTTATTTTTCAAGATTTATTTAAGAGTTTAATGAAAAATCATAGTTTTTAATTAGGATTTTTTGAGTGTGGAGCTAGAAAATTTACAAAATATTGTAGAAAAGAGAAATTATGAGGATGGAGAAAAAAATCAATCCATTTTCTTTGTTCACTGAAGAAGTTGCATCCGTTTGGTTCTTTTCATCTTGAGAAGTTTGAGCTTGTGCAGTAGCGCTTCGCCCCTGACCATGACCTGAAAATCCAAATGCTTCATCAAAATTCAAAGAGGAGGAGCCGGAACCGGAATTCCCCATGGTGCTCTTGATCTGGTTTCGAAGGTACTCTGCATAATTCTTCTGGAGAAGTGAGCCATTTTGATACTGATGAATCACGGGCAAAACGAGACTTTCATTACACAAGTCCATTTTGAAACTGCAGTCGATGGCGTAGAATTCAGCTCGAGGACTTTCAACTTTCAATTTTGAAGTTGGCGCTGAAGCTGAAGAAGAGGATGAAATTGGCACTCTTCTCGACTTCAACTCGTGAAACCAGACTTCACGATTCTCCTTCCAATTCCAAGTACAAGGCCCGCCATCCGTTAGCGAGTAGTCTTTAAGAAATAAGACGTAGGCGACGGTTCCTCGATTCTGCCGCCCTCTAACGACGTCCACAACATACTCCTCCTCCTTTGGCTGATCATAACCCACAAAAATCCCGCCATTCGTCTCAACTGCTTCACAAAACCGGATTTTCTCCGCAATTTTCTGGAGGGGGAGATCATTCACCAAAAGATGGCGCACTCGATGGGCTGAGTAAATATGGCGCTCGTAGTCACTTTTCAATCTTCGGAGTTCAGCCCTCCGGAGCTTGTCCAGTGTTTCCACGCTGTTGCTAATTGTGCTAATGGTGCTGGTGTCGCGGCTATTTTTGGTGCTATTTTTCTGCTGGTTGTGGTTTTCTGGTTTCTGGTTGTCATAGTAATTGAGATGAGCACTCCCATTCAATTTTCCCATGTAGTCCAGACATCCTTGAGTAAAGGACATGATCAGATTTTCCACCATTGGCTCCTCCTGGTAGCTGAGACAGGCACTGTGATTTCTCCAGTTGTCCAGCAGGATGTTGACGTGTGAAATTTCGCGGAGGAGATGCATTGTGGAGGAGTAGGCGGAATTTCGACAGAGACGAGAATGATGATTCTGATGGCGCTGTCCATTTCCATGTTCATTTCCGTTTTGATTCCGATTCTGCTGGTCAACTTGTTGCCGGTGGTCATAGCAACCCTCGTTCAATTTAAAAGTGACGGATTCCAGCTCATTGGAGACTTTTTCCAGCCGGTATTTTGACTCCTCGAAATAGTGGGAGGAAACCAGTGGGAGAAGAGTAAAGAGGAGGAGCGGGAAAAACCTGGACATTTTTAGCTTTTGGCTCATTTCTATTCAAAAAAGCATTGCAAATCGGAATTTATTTTATTAGTCCACTTTACACGTGGTGATTTTTTATCATTAACAAAATAAAATAAAAATAGGAAATTAATGTGTTATGTTTTGATTTGTTGACATGTTATATTTTACATACCGTTGACCGTTGAATACGTTTCTCTCGACAGTTGGTGTCAAATTTCCAGAGCTGAGAGCTGAGTCGTCAGTTTTTGTAATGAGAGAGCAACAGAAGAGACGAGACGAGAAGAGAGAGAGAGAGAGAGAGAATTTGAGATAAGAAATTCTCCTGCAGTTGGGCTCCAAATCAAATCCAATTCCAATTCCAGCGTTCAAGTTTTGGCTTGACTATTGAATTTGGATTGAGTCAAGTTGTCTGTACAGAAAAAATAAAAAATAGAAGAGTCAAATCAGAGGTGAAGATATTTAATTGTGTGTGCATATTTAATATTTACATGTTGAATAGTGAGAATTGAGAATTAAGACTTGAGACATGCATAAACAAGAAATGGAAATAGATCCATTTAGTTTTATTATCAACAGGGATCAAATGACTATATTTTTGTCTTGCATAATGCATAAGAAAAGAGACGAGAGACAAGAGACGATCGTCCGACGTTGGAATTTAAAAGAAGAAGGGAGAAGAGAGAAAGAGAAGGAGAAAATGGGAAAAGGAGATTTGAGACGTGTTTATTGTCACTAGTTCTAAACTCTAAACTATAGATTCTAGACTCAACTCTAAATTACGGAGAAATGAACGGTTGAACTCATAACTGTCATCACTCCATGATTCATGATCCCTTTTCGATTTTATAACGTCACACTTGAGATTTGAGACGGTCAAAAAATGGAATGACGTCTTAATTTCTACCCTGATGAATTTCGGACGTAAAAGGAATGACGCAATTGATTTTGAAATTTACTGTACACTGTACATTCTACATTCTACATGCTCAAGTTTTGACGGGAATGAGAATTTGGATATTTTAATATTCAAGTTGACTTTTTAGTTAAGCAAAATAAAGAATGGCAAAGCATGAAAGTCTCATAATATTTTCTACATCATTGTTTTTTTTGCTTTTCTTTTCTTTCAAAATTTAAAATGTATGACTAAAAAATGGCACATGAATTATTAGTGATTAATTATTGATTTTCAATTCTAGTTCTAATTCGTAATTCGAGTCAATTTCAATTTTATGTCAGCTTTTAAGACAGTTTTAAATTATCTCAAAATGGAAAATTCAATAGTCAAACCTCAAATGCCTAATTACGATTATTATGAATTTTCCCGTCTTTGTTCGCTCTCTTTTGTCTTTACTCTGGAAATCTGGGAAATGTGAAAAAAGATGAAAAATATTTAAAATATAAATGTACTTACGTTTTTTAGACTTTGTTGCAGGTACAGACTACAGTTGACGATTTGTCCCAATTCTCAAGTAAATTCACACACGGATAAAAAGAGACCGATGTACAAAATAGGAAAATTAATAGAAAAATATTCAACGTCTAATTATCAGTACAATTCAATTTAGTTGATTTGAGTCAATGAAAATCAAAGCTACAAGAAATAGCAGGAGTAAAATTGAAACGAGTGTGTTTTCCGTTAAATAGTTTATACTTTGGATGAACGTGAACGTTAAACGTGCTGTCAGTTCAGTTCCAGGCTGATCAAGTGAGCAGTGAGTGATAGCGACGACGAAAGAGAGAGAGAAGACTAAATCTGGATCTGGATCCAGGGGTAATTTTGTGCCGGTATGCACCGGTACTCAGTACCGGCACTGGTTCAAAAAAATTAACATTACGTTAATGGCGTACACTAGATAAAAACGCATTTTAAAACCCAAGCGTACCGGCACTGAAAATTTTACAAAATCACCCCTGTCTGGATCACGAATCACAAATCAACGGCTAAGATTTGTGAGTTGATGCGTATTTAGTATTTAAGAATAGATAGAAAAGGCAGAGAGAGAGAGAAAAGTCTCCGAGTTTGTGTATTGTGTATTTTGTCACGTGTAACTGAAATTCATATTTATATTTATATTTATCAATGATATATTATGCGTTGAGCAGGGCTCTTACTTAAAGATTCGGGGCCCTTCTTTATAAATAATGAAAAGCATGTCAAGAAAAATGAGACTGGAATTGGAATTGGCTTTCCACTTAAAATTTTTACAGCACAAATAGATTTATTTTACACTGGAGAAAAACTAATTACAAGTCGTTTTTTGAACGGGAAAAAGGAAAATTGACAGTCTCAAAATTTCTACAAAAGAAATATTTTTTATAGTTTAAAGTTTGTAGTAAAATCTCTCGTTTCATATAGATTGCAAAAGAAATTTTTCCACTCTCTTGACGAGTTTCTCTGGATGCTCCAGGTGAAGGAAATGAGTTGAATCCTTCCAAATTTCCAGTCTAAATTCAAAAAATAAATGCAAAATAAATTAAATTCAATGACATTTCATTATAACGGAATGGCTAATATTTGAATCCGCATGCGTGTAATTAGAATGAGAATTAGCAGTGCGTGTGTGCGTGATCGCATGTACGTACTTTGAATTCTGGATTTTCTCATGATAAACCCGCGCGTGACTGGGAGCACAGTTGATGTCATTCTGTCCGTGGACGATGAGTGTAGGAACTTTGACCTGGGGCATGAGGAGCTTGATTTGGAAATTCCCCGTTCTATAACTGTGCGCCACGTAGTCTCGAATGTCATTCAACATGTCCTGAAATGTCTCCTTCCCATAAGTTTGAATGTAGGCGTCTGCTTGATCCTTTGGCCAGGTGCTAAGAGTACAACTCACTGCAAAAAAAATTACAATGACAGTCACCATGGCAACCTTTGACTTTTTTTACCAAAAATTTAAAATTTGTATTCAAAATTTAGCGCCATTTGTATTTTTGTGTACGTTTAGCCAGCTGAACACTCTGCTCATCCGAGTACGCTGGAGCACCCCAAAACACAAGTTTATCCACTTTTCCCGGGTTTTGAGTGAGAAGACGAATTCCAGTGACAGCTCCACGTGACCACGCCACAAGCGAATATCGATCAAATCCCAAATTCTGTGAATTCGTATAAATGAGACACATTTAAAAATACTTAAAAATCCACTTGATGCTGAAAAAATTGGATAAAATATCTCAAGTGTTTGTGCATACTTTCATGAGCTGAGATACAGCGGCGGCATCTTCAACGTCATTTTTATGGGTCAATTTTCTAAATCCAGTGGCTAGCTTCGATTCCCCGTAACCTGGAGGATCCCAAACCACCATTGTGAATTTATCCAGGTTTATTCTGGACAGAATCGGCTCAAAATCCGTTTGAATTGTTCCTAAATATTCAACAAAAAATACAAAATACAGAAATATTTTTCAAAAATTCCTTAGAAAAACCCCTTTGAGTTTTTGGACATTTTATTGTCAATAATAAATATTGAATAAATAATGCTGAACAATTGAGAATTTAGAGATGTTGACATACCCAAAATTCCAGGCAGTCCCAAAATAACGTGCTCTCCATTTCCAACCTGCGTGTAACTCACATTAAATCCCCCAACTTCCATCCGCCGCCTCTCTGGAATTTGGCTGTCTTTCAAATTCTGATGCTGACTCAGTGCCGGTTTTGTCGAGTAAAAATTCAGACCAATCTTCACATTCTTAATTTTTAAAACTGTTGTTTCGGGTTGAAAAAATAAGGGGAAGCGACTAAAAATCCTCAGGCTCTTCATTCTTACAGGTTGCCGGTTGACGGTTGACGGTTACCGGTGAAAATGTTCACTTGTTTTTATTCTTTGGTCTGGTCTGTCTAATCAACTGCCAACACAACGACAACAACAACGTGTCGATTCTAAAAGTAAACTGTTTTTAAAGTGCGCCTTGAAATTAAGAAAGTGGAACTGGGAAAACTGGGAACAGATTTATAAAATGCTGTTTGAATGTTATCTCTAGTTTTATTGTTTTATCACTCGTTTAAAGTTCAAGTCACATTAAAAAATACAAGAAATTGGCTCCATAAGCCAGAATCTAGAATCCAGAATCCAGAATCCTTGACTTGTGATTATCAATAGTTGATTCCTTTTTTGCGTAGTGCTGAGTATTGAGTAGATTTTTTGATATTCACAAGTCAGGAGAAAAAACGCAAAAATGTTGCCACATTATCTCAAGTGTGAACGGACGACAAGAATCGAGAGTCGAAGTTGAGAGACAAGAGCAAAACAAGTATAATTAGACAAAGTGGATTTAAGAAATTTGCTATTGTCTATTTGCACCTTTCCTGCACTAACTTTTGCTTTTGTCTTTTTGTCTATTGACTTGAATCTGGATTCTTGATTCTTGATTCTTGTTTGCAGGAGCAGTTTCAAATCATCACAATGTTGAAATTCCATCTTCATCTCCATCTCCATCTCCAGAAGAAGAAGAGAGTGAGAGGAGGAGAAAAAAACAACAATACAAGTGAGACTGAGAATTGAGCATGAGAGAATTTTCCTAACGTAATAATACTAATGGTAAACCGGTTTTAGTGGTTAATCAATATTCAAAATTTACATGTGCATGGTTATTCCTGGTGGTTGTTGGTTGGATGCGGACAAGTCTACAGTCTACAGTCTACAGCTAAGCTCAAATTTACAATGTAGAGTGTACAGTGTACAGTGTAGAGTGTAGAGTACACAATGTTTGCATCTAAATAAAATCTACTGGATATATCCAAGATCCAAGCACATTCCTATAATTTGTATTCACAACTCACATGTTTCAGGCAACTTTGAGCCGGTTCAGCGGAAAGGAGAAGAAAGTGAGAATCATACACTTTGTAAGTACTTGATAGTTGGAACTTGGAACATTACACGTAAAATCACATGTATTTAATATTGAAATTGTCATGCTTTACATACGCTCCACGCAGTTTTATGGTGTCTCTTTTATGGACGTTGTGCATGTCTCTGTGGATGAAAAGTTCCAGAAGCCAGAACCTAGAATGGAAAAATGCATCGTAGAGACAAAAAGTAAGAGATGGATAAGGAAATTTATACATGTTTTGTGTTTTGGATTTTGGATTGTGTATCATGTGTATTTTGCATATATTGTTTTGATTTATTGTTGTTTGATGCATTCTAAATTTCAAGTTGTACACTGTACAATGTGCACACGACACATGTAGAAAAAAAAGACAACAGAGAGATTTATTTTTTGCTCACTTATGATTTATTAAGTTGTTACTGGCACATGGCAATTGAGATTCTAGATTAAAGCTTGACGCGGAACATGTGTAAAGTGTAAATGTGATTGCGGAAAAATACATGTAAAAATTGGCAGAAACTCTATCATTAATCATTAGTCGTTACAACTGGAAACGTAAACGTGCTTTCACATTTTCAGTGAACCTGGTTGCGTTATGTGGTTCGTTCCTAAGTAATTGGTTGAGATGGTCGACTATGTTTTAGCCCCTCCCTGCTTCACCCATCCGAGCACAGGATATTTTCCTCCGTTGCTCTTCTATGTCCTGCAATTGCGTCAACCTCAACTATATTCAGGATTCAGGATTGATGCACCAATGTACTTATTTTATTGTAGATACAAATTATACAGACCCTTTGAAAACAAACTTATCTTACTTTTAGGTTTACCTTGTAAATTGTAAATATTCATGTAATAGTTGATAGTGGATGAAGAGGAAAACACTTATTGAATTTCAGGCATTCACAATTCACAAGTTTAGCTTCATTTTTGATACGTGTTTATGCAAATTTTATATTGTCAATTGTGCATGATGGATGACGGAAATTGTGGTGGTTTTGGGAACAGGAGTCCAGGAGGAACAAAGAAAAGAAATTGCAGAGGCGAAGAAGTAAAGTGAATTTAATTAATTAAGCAATTATACATGAATATAACGAGAAGGTTGAGACGGAGCGTGCTGTGTATTGTGGCAATTCCTCTCTGAAAAACCACAAACCATCAACGTTTCTTCTCAAACCCGGATTCGTCCTTCATTCAATGCTCAATGCTCCAACAGAATAATTAAAAAAGCTTTAAAGTATTTAGTCAGTTTGGAAATTAAAATGAGGGCAAAAAGTAGATTTAAAATGGACCGAGTTGACCCGTGGACGAGAATCGTTACAATTTGGCCATTAGTAGTTTTAGTAATTTTAGTACGATTCCCTCGAGTTTTTTCTCAGACTACGGATATTTGTGACACAAAGATGACAGAGATGAATAATAAGAGTCCAAAAATAATAGACTCGGATCAATTAATTTATTGTGAATCAACGCAACCAATCAACTGGATCATCCAGCGCAGTTCTCATCATGTACGTTTCACTTTTACTTTTTGCTTCCAAATTTATCTAATCCAGAATCCAAATTCCAAATTCCAGATTCCAGTCAATTTCAACTTTGAAATTTAAACTACTCAATTCTCTATAAATAATTTTCAAAATAATTGTTAATTGTTACAGCCCCAGAGAGCCAAAGAAAATGTGACTGAACTGCCATTTGAGATTGAAACAAAAATGGTTGTCTGTGACAACGGGGAAACTTCACTTTCACCTGTTGAGCCTAATTCAAAGATTCTGTATTATTTCACATCCACTCTCACTCCAAAACCGGCCAAAAGAAATCACTCGTCCTCCGTCCTCAACTTGGAGATGGAAATGCAAGTTGACATACTTTGTGGCACTTTTACACCCCCTAAAAATTCAGTTTCTTTTCCATGGATTACCCTTAAATTCTACGGGAACGGAAACTTCAGAGTTCAAAGTATAAAAATAGTAGATCTTAAAATTACTTTTTCCCGTTTCCATCGATGCATAAAATAAATGATTAAATATTCATGTTTTTTCAAGCCTTTAAAACACCACCACCACGTTCACCATCCCATCAGACAAAATGTAGTGATTCTGGATTCACAACGGATCGTGATGAGTCGGATCGAACTTGTTCCTGCCGCTCACCACAAGTTTTACGTTGTAGAAATTTGATCGAGTGTCGTTTTCTGGCTCATTCAACAGCTGTAAACAATTTGTACCATTTTTTATACTTAATGATTCATGGTCAAAGATTTTTACTGAGGATCAAAAATCAAAAACTAGAATTTGTATTTGTTCAATTTTGTTTCTACACGAAGGAAGTAACGCCGTGTGAGACGGACTCATTTCAAAACCAGTGCAATAATTCTCAATTAGTCAATACTGTCAATTGTGCATAATGCACAATTTTAATTCTCTATCACAACTTTTCAGAATATGAAAAAGGGCACGCGTGACCGAGATTCGCAAATATCCTCGCTAATATGTTTAGAAAACATAACTTGTGTTTTCACCTTGCCAAATGGAGTTCAAAATTCCAACAAATTTACAAGAAAATTCTGTGAGTTATTTGTCTGCAATAGTTGCAGAAAAATCATGGATGAGGGAACACTTGAAAAATTGTCCGTCATGTTTTCCACAACCCCAACAATAACAACAACAACAACAAACACAATCACAACGTTCTCTTCTTCGACCCCTTCAACAATGACAACAACAGAAACAGGTATTTTTTCTGTGCAGTCAAACCTCACTGTTAAATTTCCATATAAAACGACAGTACAGGAAAAAATAATCAGAGATCTTTCAAATTTGAATTTGGAATCCAATGGAATAATAAATAATGTAAATGTTTTTTGTGATTTTGAATTTAGACATTTGACTTTTGATAGTGCACAAACCGGATAACCAGACGGCGATCAGGTGTTTTTATGGACTACTTGTGCAGTGCGTAATTATTTTATATACATTTTTCACATAAAAACAAGGTTAAGGGTTGGGTGTTGACTTGATTATGAGTGCGCCCTTTTTACGATGCGAAGCAGTGCATTGTTTCCCTTGTGTCTGGCTGGATGTGCACATTGGGGTTATGTGAGACAACGAAACTATAGCCCTCTAGTGAACATATTTTAAGCTAGTCAGCGCCCTCTAACGGGAAAATTTTGAAACTAGTGGACAAGTTTATTATGTGAAGAATTCTTATACTCTGCTTCGCATCGGGAGCCTAACGCATTTATACTTTGTAAGCGATATAAAATCATCACGGAGGGAGGATTTTTAACTTTATTTCTCTCTTTTAGCCATAGCTGCTCCCTAACGGAAAATGCTGCTAATTTCCGTGTGACTTGGCACAACGACTCGGGTCATGTAAACTCAGTTTTTGCTCGTTTTCTTGATCATTCTTCTTTTT
Organism: Sminthurinus aureus; assembly: GCA_034698265.1. Taxonomy (NCBI): domain Eukaryota; kingdom Metazoa; phylum Arthropoda; class Collembola; order Symphypleona; family Katiannidae; genus Sminthurinus; species Sminthurinus aureus. The sequence continues at coordinate 17,631 of JAQGBH010003677.1, forward strand.
GATGCCCAAGGCAAATTTTTTTAACTGGATTCAAATTCAATTTACAATCAGTGATTTCTGTCATTATTTTCCAGGAGCTGGAAGGAGGTGCCAGTGACCGCCCGGGGATAAAGCTCTTGCGAACATGTGATGAAGACATAACTTGCACTATAGCTTTGTCAGATGGCACCACAGAGTCCCACAGGTTCTCAAGAGAGAACTGCGAGAAGTTCAAAGTGGAAAATCAATGTGGAGCTGACTCGAACGAGAAAGTTGGAGGTAATAACGAGAAATTTTTGAATTTTTTAACGATTTGTTGCAGTGTCCATTTTGATTTGGAATATTTCTGTGTAATTAATTTTTCTTCATTTGATGCTACAACTTGTCAAAGTTGGTTTAATAGATGGCGAAATGGTTGGGATTCTTCTTGCGGTTGTTGTTTTTCTGGTAGCGTTTGTCTTCATTGTGTACAAATATCGGCAGACGAGGGTAAATTTTGTACATGTTTTTCTTTTTTTGAAGCAAAGCTGAGTATTGTTTTAATCGTGTCCGCCCGTGGGCAGTTTGAACCCGCTTTGCGCTACGTGGGGCAAATTGAGACTTGGGCCTATTTCACCATTTTGCATTTTTCACTTTGCATTTCATTGTAAAAATTTAAAAAGTGATTTAATTTCCATGACAATTTTACATTAGATAAATGTAAATGCAAAGTGCAAAGTGTAGAGTTGCAAAATGGTGGAAACCATTTTCATTCCAGCCGTGGAACGTATTTTTAATTGGGTTGGTACTAAAAAATTACATAGGATTTTGTATGATTTTGCTCTAAAGTCTTCATTTTATCTTATACCTCGTTCACATTTTCCAATGAAGCTAAAACGTTTCTTGCAAAAGCCATAACATACAAATGTAATGTTAACATGCTAATATTTTTCAAGTTTGTTTCAGTGCCGGTTTTAGACTAAATCTAGCTACGCTGCACCATAGCTGGCCAAAATGCAAAATTTAGAGCACAAAGTTGTGTACAATACAAAAAATACAGCAAACAACACGAACTTTTGTCAAAAATCATATCAATGGCTCAAAATGGGATGCAATCAGGAAAAAACAGGAATTTGGCTGGAAAACGGTATATTTCAATCACACTTCTGGATTTACTAGGCTTCATTTCAGAAGTTCAAGGTTTTAGCTGTAACATGCACTACATAGGACAAGCTAACTTTTGAACTTGCACTAGATATAAATAGGTTTTCGTTAAAGCGTACCGACACTGATAATTTTAGAGTTTCACCTCTGCAAACCGTTCAAATGGCCGGCTCAAGACCAAAAAAGTTTTGTTTCTCACAAAAAAGGACACTTTTTCTCAAAAAACAAAAAAATTCTGTAGACCATAACAATGCTCAAAAAATTATTAAAGCCCAAGAAAAGGCCCGGAACTCACAAAAATGG
>JAQGBH010003678.1:0-19052 GCA_034698265.1 Sminthurinus aureus
GTGGGACGGCAGGAACATGTGTACAAAGTTTCAGCCGGATCTGAGTGTTACACTTGAAAAGCTTCCCATGTTAGAGGTTTCCATGTTTACCAAGTAACGAGTCAAGCAAAGAGAGACAATTCGTCGATGTAATTCCAAAAAGAGCTTTGTGCAATGTTAAAAAAACATTGCACAAAGCTCTCTTTGGAATTACATCGACGAATTCATGATTTCAATGCACAATAGATGATAAACTAAAGGTATTTAGAATTTTTCACATTTTCCAACGCCAATACGTTTAGATTCTTTACTCTATAAACTCAGTCTGTTTCCAAGAAACTGAAACACTGCTGTTTGAGTGGTACTAACCACGGAAAGAGAGCTTTAGAATTGTTTTCTAAATGAAGGTGGGTTCATCAGAAGTTTCTATGTGTATAAAAATGAATTTAATTAAATTTAATGAAAATTGTGTAAAGGAAAGGGAGGAGATAATTACAACAAAACTTTTTATAATTTTAAACACACATTGTAGACTCCAAAGGACTCGGAGGAATCTGAAATAATTTTTTTCAGAATTGCCATTCTCTCATTTTCTAAAATACCAATTTTTAAGTCCCTACAGTGTATATTTTGAGCTGTAGAAAATTCTAAAAAACGCTCAAAAAAGTACCAAAAACAATCGTTTCACCACGCACAACCTGGAGACTTGAAAATTTGTACAAAAATACTTCAGACCATTTTTTCTTGGCCAAAGCTTTTGTTTTTCTTCAAAGGCAAAAACAAATTGTCACCTTAAGTGTGCGTGCGACCTATGCCATACCGTCGACCCATTTAAAACCACTGATTGACAGTTTTCTCGTTGACATTTGAGATGGTTGAATTTGGGACAAGCCTGAATAATGCATCCATTTTTGTTCAAAAAATGTTTCTACCGAACCTACCTTCATTCAGAAAAAAAGTTTATTCTAAAGTTCACTTCGCTTACATAATATGTTGCTTATTGCGGGAACATTTTTATGGGTAACGTGATGAATTACGAAGCAAAAGTGGGTTATTTGACTTTTTTACATGTTGGACGAGCACAACTGAAAAATGTTACGTCCGTATACATTTTAAAAAAATTTTGAGGACAATAATTAGCTTACAATTTTTTGTTTTCAAGAATGAAACATTAATTATTTGACATTTTTAAAAACTAATCAGAGATCTTACAATTGCTCATAATATAAATAATATCTATATTCACAATATAAATTTGTGCGCAATACATTTTAACTTTTAGTACAATTGGGCGGTTTTAGCAGTGTTATATACGGACTCCGACACGGACACATAATTGTGTAGAACCTGAATATATTATACATACATGATACAATTTTTCTTTTACTGGGTCGTAATACGCCAAAATCTCTTGGCTTAGGAAAAAATACACACATTTAAATATGATTTTAAAATGCAGTTTGAAAAAGGATTTAAATTTTTCAAAATTTTGAAAAGGGTGAATGTTTATTAACATTCTGTAGAAAGGATTTGAGATAGACAGACTTTTTACGTCGTTAAAAACAAGCTCATACTAAGAGTTTAATAAGAACGGAGTGTGGACTTTCTGTGGCTTAAATGGTATGTACTGTGCTTTCAATAAAATGAGGGAAAAAAGACACGAGAAAGTTAAATTTCCAGTCTCATCGTTTTCCGTAACTAAGTTACTGATATTTTGGCTCTCTTTATCTATGCAGTGCGTGTATTTTGTATTCTGTACTAAAAGCATGAACCAATTATATTCTGATCATATCCATGTTTTTTACGTAAGAAATTTCCGAAGTTTGTAAAAGAGAGAGTAGAGTTGTCAGTGAATTTTCTCCGTTCCGTGTTTTAGGTTCTACGTCATAAATCATAAATAATAGGCCACAGCATGGTCAATGTTCATTGTGGAAATCGCATGCATAAAATATCAGAATGCCAAATTTTAAATGTAAAGAACTCCATTGAGACATAAAACGTACAACACACACTCCGCAGGATGTATATTGAGTATTGAGTATGAAGTATGTACCAACAAAGTATCGACAAGTGAGTAAGGAATTTCACAGGTACATGTATCGAGTATCGATGTAACAGAAAAAGTGCTGATTTTGCAAATCGGACTGTCGCGAAAAAAAAACTGAGTGTGTTGTTTACGCTTTACACACACAATGTTTGTTTACAGTTTATACTTTTTATACATAAACACTATTGTAATTTTTAAATGGAAAAAATAAAAAAGCCAAAAGTTTCCAGTACTAAAAATATACTTGTACTTGGTGAAGTTTCATGATGATGCGGAGAAAATGTGAGGAGAGAAATGGACTTTGAAGAAATAATTCACCAATTACCATTTGCAGTAGAACATGAGCAGTCAGCAGTCCATTTCGAGTGAAACGTTAAATACACACGTATCAAAATTTTGCAGAGAAATACAAAGAACAAAGCGGAAAGGGTATTTTCCTTCTATTCACCGAGAAGAGAATGAATGTGATGTAGCCTTTTATTTTTTTAGACATTTTGTACATTTGTTTAATTAATGTTAAAATAGGAAAGGAAAGTGTGAAACTTGAAGCCCCTGTTTTGGATGACATAACTCATTTATTATTTACATCTAAATAAATAGCTGCTCATCCGAGGTTCAATGAATTTGAATAAAACTGAACAATAAAAATAAAACAATCAAAAGTCAAATCATATCAGCTGTTTTTATGCATAGACGATAGACGATTATGAATATAGTTCCCCAGCATATTGGAATTCCTTTTTAAAACGTAAAATACATGAAATGCAACTTTTATGTATGTAAGACGTGTGTTTGTTTTGTGGTACACGGGACACTGAAAGTTGGAAGTTCAAGGAAGGAAACTTTTTGGTATTACCGATACAAATATTTGAGCAATGCATATTTATTTGTATAGCAAACACTAAACACAGTTTAGCTTGTGAGTAGTTTCCAACTTACTAAATACTTGTTTGTCATTCTGCTTCATTTTTATGGCTAATGTGAATCAGTAGCAGAAAAAGGTATAAATAAACATAGACAATACATAGGAGTAAATGAAGCATTCATTTCACACATGACTATTTTATATTTTGTATGCATGGGCATTTACATAATATATTATTATCTGTAACCTTTTTAGTTCACTTCCCCATTAATACCTAAACCAGAAAAATGTGATATTACATGCTTAATATTTACCTATCAAAAAGTCCATTGCATATTGCATATTATATAGATTGAACTCTCTGAAAGGTCTTTTACTGTACAAGTTCTAGTGCTAGTACGCACGTATCTACATATTTGTTTGTGTGTATGTTGTGCTACATGGATAAATTATTATTGGTTGTTAAATGTTAAATATGGTTTATGATTCACCACAGAAAATAAATATAATGCATGTTGCATGTATCGCACAGCATGTTGTGTATATCACATATCATACACCATCCACACTAAACACACTGAATGTACATAATATTTGATGAGGATGAGAACGTATTGACAATTTTCTGCTCAAACACATGTACACACATACTGTCCACTGTCCAGTGCCGTCAACCATCAACTCCCTATTTCCTATACCCTTAATCGTTCATCTGTCAAATGTCCAACAAAAGATACATCTATTTTATGAAGTAAGAATACATTTTTAACTTTTACTTCGACGCGTTAGGTCTTCATACTTCCCCGAGTCGTATGTCGTATGAAATAATCCAATTGTCAGTGATCAACTAAAAGAGTCAAATCCACTTGTAAGAAAGTGGGATGCTCACTAAATACTAAATACTAATTACAATGTCGTTCAATTGTTCAAATCAACGGAAAACATAATATTATCAGTTATTAGTGTGTATTTTGCTGTTCTCGGTGATGACATTATTTAAAAGGTAGACAGTGCAGTGTGCAGTGGTTTCAGTGTACAGTGAAAAAATAGTCGTTGTTTTTCAGTAAAAAATTAGGACTGTAAAAGGAAAGTTAAAGTGTAATAATAAATAATAATAGTATAGTTGACTGCGAACAATGTACTCCGATATACATAGTACTGCTATTTATCATTTATTATAATAATTATAATGATTCTTACACCTCTCTGTGCGTTGTGAATATATTTCATAATGTATTAATTACCAATGTCAAAGTCACACACTAAAAACTAGAAACTAGAGACAGGTAGCTAAATGTATTATTATTAAGTAAACATAATATTATTCACACTCTTCAAATTTAAAGGTGTAAAAGTAGAATGTTTTTTGCTTGTACATAATATATCAGTACATATAGTTGACTTACATCTTACTCTCGAGGCAAGCCAAACTTTGACTCGATCGTTTAGTGGGGGAGGAGTTTCTCATTGTATTTTAAGCAAGGCTATCTGATTTTCACATGTGGATAAACCGTGCTAGACTCCTCCCCCGCTAAACGATCGAGTCAAAGTTTGGCTTGCCTCGAGAGTACATTGTCTACAACCTTTTGTAAATACATGATTAAATAATGCAACACAAGCACAACCTGGAATATAATAATAATTCTATTTATTGCACAACAGTCAAAATACAAAATAGTGAATATTTATTTATGCCTTTATTTATGAAAAGGTTTTTTGAGTTCATTGTCTATTTTTCAATTTTTCATTGTGTTGGTTTTTGGGCTAACCATTTTACAATGTCATGAGGAATCTTTAAAAAAAATAGTTAAATGAATTATTCAACGCTAGAAGTTAGAAGCAGAGAGTACTAATTGAGTTTAAATTAGCTGATTGCATATTTATCTGGAGATTATAAAAGTGCATGCAAAGGAACGTTTTTCCGTATATTTAGAGACACCTCTGTGAAATATACAAAATCCCCGTATTTATTTAGTGAACAATGTTTTTGCAACCCATCAGAGCAACTTGATCCCCTTAATCCAATACAAAATCCAGTTTTAATTGTTAAAATTGTAATTGTAGTCAGGCTAATTGTTGATAGGGGAAAACAGCATCATCATATTTAATCATATTTAACAAAATATTAGTGTTGTACACACGCATTAGTGAATTTCCTGTTTTCATTCGCCAAAATATTTGAGACTCCAACGATAATTCAATACGCCAACATCACTCAGCACTGTGATACAATTAATAATTAATACAATATATCGCTTACTTACATAATAATTACATTGTTACTTCATATAATAATATTATATATAGCACGTTGAAACAGCAAGACAGAAGATTGTGTATTCTGAACGCAGTTTATTAAATGTTACAGTCACATGAAAATGAAGACGCATTACAGTAATGTCAATATTATATTTAAAACTAATGTACTGCATTTCCTAATCTCTTTTGATTCTACATTCTAGAATCTAGAATCTAAAAGTGAATCTAAGTACTAAGTACATAGAATCTAGTCACGTACACAATCTATAATCTATATATAAATTCAATCATAATTATATTGTTCTTTTTGATCAACAGTTTTCTTTCTGTACATATAAATGATAAATGATATTCCCTCGATTTCTCGGAATGTTGTTTTTACTGTTGAACACACAAATATTTAACTAATAATAGTAATTACTAAAGGGTACAGTCCATTTTCACCTTGTGTGTGTGTGTGCAATTACTAACTACTAAAAACTACTAACCCATACTTGTACAGAACTAAATAAAGAGAGAGAGAGCGAGAGAGATATAAGAAATAAGAGTAGGAATAAAAAAAGCCACAGAGTGCTAAAATATCTACGTAATTTTTTAGAATGGCTGTTCGAAAAGAAGAAGAAGATAATTCATATACAAATCCAAATTATGAACATTCAGAAGGTAACGGGGATGGAGATTTAACAAGGCGACGAAATAGACATGAAGAAGATTCCGATTTAGAAACCAGTCCTAGTCATGGGAAACTTCCGTCTACCGAAACTACTAAATTGTCCAGTGATATTCATAATACAAGCATTAATAATCAATCCTCATCATCTGCACCCCATCAAACATACTTTGCTGATGAAATCATTCAAATTCCACAAGGGGAAACAACGGTATCTCGTTTTGAATCATCTTTTATAGTTATTATGTGTTTTTAAAACTTATAACTTGTAGCCTATATCTTCATAATAATATCTAAAGTGAATACAATGAAACGTGAATCAAAATATTTTCTTTTTTTGCAGACTTTTAGTTTCCGCAAATTATGGGCTTTTACTGGACCTGGGTTTCTCATGAGTATAGCTTACCTGGTAAAGAAAATAAAATACCTCAATTGTTTTTAAAAATATTGTAGTTCTGTCACTATTTATTTATTTTGTCAGAAGAAATGTGTATCTTTATACATGTACTAATGATTCATGAATTATTATTTTACTGACTTTAGGATCCTGGAAATATCGAGTCAGATTTACAGTCAGGAAGTGTCGCACAGTATTCTCTTTTATGGGTGCTATTAACAGCTACAGTTTTAGGATTAGTCATGCAAAGACTCGCAGCAAGATTAGGTGTAGTTTCTGGTATGCATCTAGCAGAAGCTTGTTATAGGTATAAATCTGTGATTATGGTTTGATTACAATTACTTTATTATTGTCATTCTTTCATCAGTAATGTGATGGTTTTTGGAGCAAGATGTATTATAAATTATAAGCAAGTATAATATATAAAAGTTTAATTTGTTTTCTGATTTGTGTTTTACTATTTTATTTTTAAAGGAAATATCCAGCATTTCCAAGATATTTACTATGGGTAAACATTATTTTTTTCCTATTCAGACCGGAACAAAGCAATTTTATACCATACATGCGTCATGCATAACTAATTTTTGTCAGTTTTTTATTATTGTAAAACTTCTTTGTATAACTTTCAGATTATGGTTGAAATTGCAATTATTGGAAGTGATATGCAAGAGGTCATCGGAACGGCTATCGCATTTTATTTATTGTCAAATAAAGCAATTCCTCTTTATGGGGGTGTACTAATTACCATTGCTGATACTTTCACTTTTCTGTTTCTCGATAAATATGGATTAAGGAAGCTTGAGGCCTTCTTTGGTTTCTTAATTATCGTCATGTCATTTTCATTTGGATATGAGGTTAGTTTTTTTCAAAATACTTTATCTATGTTTAAAATCTTTGGGTGTATTTACAATAATTGTTTTGGAATCAAAGAATAGTTCATGAACTGAGTCTTATTATTTATGTGATCTTTGTATGTCTTTTGAAATTTATAGTACGTCACTGTTGCTCCAGATCAAGCCCAAGTTGTTGAAGGAATGTTTGTGCCTTGGACTAAAAGTTATGATCAGGCAATGTTCTTACAGGCTGTAGGAATTGTAGGAGCAATCATAATGCCTCATAATTTATATTTACATTCAGCTCTTGTAAAGGTACGAATATATGGTTAATTATATGTATCACGAGTACAAATTACAAATACAACAGTCAGTATGTAGTGTTAAATAAAGCAAATTACACGGGTATATTATAATATTATTTTTATATTTCAGTCAAGAGGAGTGGATAGAGCAAAGAAAGAAGCAGTTGCAGAAGCAAATAAATACTTTTTTATTGAAGCGAGTCTCGCATTATTTGTTTCTTTCCTAATCAACGTCTTCGTCGTTGCTGTTTTTGCTCAAGGCATGTATGAAAAGACAAATCAAGATATTTTTGATCAATGTGTGGAACGCAATAATTCTCATGCAGATATTTTCTACTTTAACAACACTGTAAGTAAATTTACATAATACTATGTTCACCATAAAGTTCTGTTCATGAACTATACATTTTTCAAAACTTTTGTTTTATATGATTGAAACCTATGCGGCATAAAGTTAATTTAATTCTTTATTTACCATTTAATTTTTGCAGGCGGATATGAACAAAACTGTGGATCCTGATATTTATAAAGGAGGTGTTGTACTTGGTTGTCTCTTTGGAGAACCTGCTATGTATATCTGGGCTATCGGAATTTTAGCAGCTGGTCAAAGTAGTACAATGACAGGTACAAAAAAATAAATATTATTATTTATTATACAAACATTGATCATAAAGATACAGTCTCATATACTATGTTGTTTATCAGAAGGCATGGCCAATTTTTTGTCACAATTAATTCAGTTTTAATTATAATAATGAAAAATAATTTTGCGGTCAAAAAAAGGTACATATGCTGGACAATTTGTCATGGAAGGATTCTTAGATTTGAAATGGGCAAGGTGGAAGAGAGTACTTTTAACTCGGACAATAGCTATTTTGCCAACATTTTTGGTTGCCAAATTTCAGGATATTAATGGTAAGATTTAGTTGATCGTTATTATTACGATACGTATACGTGAATTGGTATTTCATGTACTTTGTATAATACATTCAGTTTTGATTTAGAGCAATGTTTCATTTGTTCTGTTATATTTTTTGTATTTTCTAGATTTATCCGGAATGAATGACTTATTGAATGCATTGATGGCACTTCAACTACCTTTTGCACTTCTTCCTGTACTATCAATGACGAGTTCCAAAAATATAATGGGGGATTTTAGGAATGGATTATTCAACAAAATTGTTGCTAGTATTCTATCAGCCGTGGTCATTGGAATTAATATATACTTTGTTATATATTATGTAACTTCTGAAGTTTCTCACAGTGTTTTTGTTTACTTGGGACTGAGTGCCTTTGGTCTTTGCTACCTCACATTTTGTGTGTACTTGATACTTCACGTAATTGTGTCCATGGGAGGCACAATGTTTAATGGGAATAGCGTAAGTTTTATGTTTTTATTTCTTTTACATCTTTGTAGTATATACATGCATGAATGTCTTTCATTTATCCTCATAAAACATACTAATTTTTTATGTAATCAAAAAGTCTTGTATAACATATTGGTTTCCTTTTTTAATGTCATATATTACAGCTAATACGAAGAATATTTGTGGATACTGAGCCTAGGATATTAGTGAATCCAGATCATTCTACCACTGCGGAGTACGGGTACGAAGACGGAATCAATAATTAGTTTTTATATTATATATTAAAAAATGAACTAACAAAGTAATATATATATATCTAACATCTTTTCTTGTCAGTCTATTTAAATATATTTAGTATAAAGTATAAAATTTATATAATATAAGTACAAAAATACTAAAGAAACTGAATTTAAGAAAACAAGGGCGCATAGATTGTGTAAGTTGTGAATGTTTGTTGCGTGTTTTAAGTTAGAAGATGGGTTGACAACTAGTAATTAGGATTGCCTATATATAAAATGGATTGTTGTTTTGGTAGACTACCAAAACAATTTTTTTGGACTTGAACAACATACTACATAAATATTATATGTCAACGTTTTTTTTCTCTTCTGTGTTTATGTATAACTACATATTATGAGACCCGTACAAAACCTCACAACTCACACAAACTAAAACCTTGATACGATAGTTGGTTATATGACAAAGAAATCTTCATATATACGTCTCTTTATGAATACTATCAATTTTTAACGTACGTATAATATATTTTTTTTAAATGTTTCAAGTTACTTTTAAGTACTTCAATTATATCTTCATTGTAGTACTTTTAGTATGTAGATCTGCATTAGAAATTAACAATATAAACTATAATAGATACATATTTTAATATATATATTTATCATATTTAAAACATTTAAAAACGTTGAAGCAAAAGTATAATATTATCATTTTAAAATGATTATAATTTCTTGGAAAAAACGCAGGTCTGTAGTGTTGAACTAATAGAAGCAAATCAAATGATTGAAAATTGGATGAGATTGTGATGTGTGCTACTAATATATCGTATTATTAGTACGTACAAAACGAATACACAAACTTACTGCATGCGGATTGTATTTTCTCTCTCACTCTTTCTCGTTATTCTATCAACAAAAATCAAGACTCACTTCTGCTTATATATTATTTTATAATAATAAGTACGTCGAATGATTGAATGATGAAAAATATTATTACGATACAATAATATAACATCACTTTTTTTGTACATGGGCTTTGTTTATTTTATTCTAAACTCTAAATTATAACTAAGAAAACAAAGTGTACATGTGCAATTATAATAATATGTCATACAGTCTCGTAAAAGAAGACTTTTTCTTTATATTATAATGAGTTTGAAACGCGTTGTGGTAGCCTAATAATTAATAATACGTATAGACTGTAGACATGTGTGATGTAAAACATATTTTATGGTATGTATGATTTTATAATGAACAAAATGTACTTGTTTTATGAAGTACTAAAAGGGGGGTCATTTAGAATATATTATAGAATTTTACACATGTGTATTGTGAAAATAATCGTGTCCAAAACAAAATAATACGAGATAGAGGAGGTAGTAGGTTTTAATTAGAAACTTATTTACATGGAAAAAAATTCATTATGACACTTAAAAGATTTTTCTCACTACTCATTATTCATTTTATGTCTCATATTATGTTTCGTTTAAAAAACTTTATGCTTTGATAAAACATGTATATACTTCATATGGTTGCACATAGAGCTGTATATTACAAAGTTTTTATTAGACATCTATTTTTTGTACACGCTGGCAGTGAATAATGTAATAATTTATTATAGTATACATTACAAATTACAATGTAACATTTATTTTATGGTGTTATTCTCTGTATACACTCTACATGATTCTAAAAGTTTTGACGTGAAAGATTTTTTTTGTTGGTAACTATTTTTAAGTCCTTATAAAATGCTTTTATAGCATAATATGTATAGTGTGTAATAATAATTATTGTAATACAAGATGTGATCAAAACTCGAAAGCAATGGATCATAAATGTGTGTGATATTTTCAGTTGGAATAAATTATAGATTATAATGTATAATCATATTTTTATGATGAATACTGAATACTGAATACAATATGGCATTGTTTCAATTTTTATTTTTTCAACACAAACTTTGCATTTCATCATACATGATACATATATATGTATATTGCATAAAATATTTAGAAATTATCTATGAAAACATTAATTTTTTGTGGAGAGAAAGCTTTCTCCATTCTCCATGTGTAAAAACGCAGAAGAAATACTTGCTCAATATATAAAAACAGGTCAACATTGGTGGCATTCGCATAAAAAAAATCGTCAATCGTCTGCAAATCGTCTTCTCACTTTTATTTCAGGTTTCAGGTTTCAGGTGTGTGCATGCATTTTGTGTAGGTGGAATTTGGAATTTGACATTTAAAATTTTAAACAGTATTCTTTAACTAAAAATTACATATAGCTGTAAATTGTATTTTACTTTTCTAGTTCCTTATTCGAGTAAATAATTAGTTTTTTTTGTAACGTGGACAAGAGGAGACTGTTTGTGTAACTTTACTCAACAATTAAAAGTATACGCGATGGCTTACACTTTTAATCTTGCACCTGGAGAATATTTAATTCAGTGTCCATACAACAAGTCACATCAAATAACGTAAGTATAATATGTATATTTAAAGTTTTGAAGTCAGTTATTCATCAAAAGTTATGTCATATTTTATATTTAACTTCTTTGAAGACTGATTGAATAATGCATAATATATCATTACTTACACAATTTGTTTATTATTTTTGTTGTTTTATTCCAGAAATGCTCGAATGTTGACTCATCTGGACAAATGCAGAAGAAACTATAGAAAAGAAATGGCAGATCAAGGTAAAGAGTGTGAAATACAACCTTGCAGATTCAATTCCATGCATCAATATCCCAAAATCGAATTAGATTACCACCATCGTACTTGTCCAGACCAATATGGAGTTCTAAATCATATCCGTTATCATCAAAGTGGTAAAATTCTTATACATTATATACATACATCACATTACGTGCATTTCAAACTTATCTAGTACTGTATTAATTTCTGTACTAACTCTTCTTTTTTATTGAGTTTTTATTCGTACACGGACTATACATCTCTAATACATTGTGTTATTTTTATTTGTATACGTAGAAGAGTTTCAGAAAATGAAAGAAGAAAGTCAACAGGAGGCAGCTAGTAGCCATTCAGCTCAAAATAATAATGATGATGAAGATGAAGAAGACTGGGATAAAGATTGTGAACCTGGATACCAAGCGGGTTATGATCCAACTCCGAAACTTGAAACATCTAATATTCTTTAGTAAGTGTGCCCTAAAAAACTTTTGGTTTTTCATTTAATGTTAAAATGTTTCATAATTAATGTACTATACTCTTTGATAAAAAATGAAGGGGAAAATATGCTGTATACGTCTTTGTGATATATTATATAGTAGGCAATAGATATTAAACAATAGAGTTTATAATAATTTAATAAATTTTGATAAACTTTCATTTTATATTTTAGCATGCCTCGAGGGTTAAGCAAATCAGAAAGGAAAGCGTTTCAAAAGTAAGTTTTGAACTCTTATGTGTACACACGAAATATTATAAATTGTAATGAAATACACTTATTGTGTAACGATGTATTTAAAATTATTATTTGATTTAGCTTTATGTATTGAACTTAAGTTTTTAGCTTGATTTTAAGTATTATATTATTGTATGTTGCGTACTTTTACTCTTTAGACAACAACGAGAACGAATGCGAGACATGAAACAAGAAGCAGATGATGACGAAGAGGAGGAAGAATATGCATCTCATTTAGTTCCAGCTGGTACAATTCGAAAGACTTAAAGTTATATTATACGATTATTCTATTACTTTTACAATGTATGTATAAGCACCTGAATGCTCTACATCTGTGAATAGTGAATACGTATATAAGGTTAAGAATAGGTATATAAGTATAGATATATATATGCATGCATATTTTATATTTTACAAACATGTTTTATATACTGTTCGTAAAATTTCATTACATATTACTTTGATATGAACAATTTTTACACTCAACATTTTCTTTTCTCTCTCTTCTTTTGTCAAAATACATTTTATATCAATCTTGATATAAAATGTATAGTATGTACTTCAATCATCTGTATTGACATTATTTTAATAAGTATACGTTTTTTGTACAACGTTTATCCTCTTCCATTTCCAATTATGATTTATTCTTGTCTATTTTATTGACGTGCGTATACTAAGTGTGAGTTCATCATAATATATTATTCTTTGATATCATTATGCTTATTAGATATACTTTTGTAGTGGTAACATTTTAGGACCTGATAATATATATATACTGTAAGCGTAGGCATCAAATAAAATAATATAATATATAATATACCCAACCCTTCTCGTTTGGCTGTCATTTAAAATGTTAAATACATATGTTGGAAACATATGTGTAAAAAATAATATGTTCAAGTACTATAATATTAATGAACCACTAATGATGTAAATACAATGAACTTTGGAATATTTTTGTAAAATAGGTTATAAATGTACATTTAATAAGTTGGTATAATATTTTATTTCTACGAACTATGAATTTTTGTATAAAAAATAAGAGTATACGAAGCATGACCATAATATATATTTATCATGCATTGGCTTTTCTTTTTGTAATGAAATTGTCTAATGTATTCGAAATTTTACTATTTGATCAAAACATAGTCTTCTCAATTTACATAACAATGAAATGATGGAATTTATGAACAAAAATTGAATAAATTCTTGTTTTAATTAAACAAAAAAAAAGGCATTTTTTTATATGATCGTTCTTTATCATTAAAAAAGGTGTCGTTTTAGTCTTGCTTGAAAACGTGGCATGCCAAAAAAAATTCAAATCTTTGGAAAAAATACGATTTTATTCACATCTAAACAATTTTTAATTATAGCAAAATTGATAATTATTGCTCGTCAAATGATAGTATTTTGCAATTATAAGGGTGTTTGTTTAAAGTTAAAGTTACATACCTACTTAACATCAGACTGTAATTCTACATTTTAAATTGGGATTGAGGAGGCATTTTTGTGCAGTTGTGCAAGCGTGAATTTATTATGACGATAAAATATAAAATGTGTCATTACAAATGTCTTTAAAATTCCGGTATTGACTTAATCATTCTTATTTTATATTTTAAACATACCTAAATTTGATGGAGATATACATCAGCCAGCATTTCATAATTAAGTCAAGTGCCTGTGTGTTTCTATTTGAACATTGTAAGTATTTATGCGGTTTTATAAATTGTTGTTCGAATCAACTTTTTTTATACACATTCCATTTCTCACATTGTTTATTTTCTGTAATAATACTCCGTATTATTAATGATTAATACTTTTAGTTATCTTTGTAGTAATAATTTTTATAAATTACGAATTTTTTTACAGAAAACAGGACAAAAATGGGTCGTCCAAAAGGTAGTAAAAATCGTAATCCACGATCGGAAGAATTACCAAAAACTAGAAGGCAGTCAACTTCAATAGCAACAACGTCTTCATCTTCTTCTTCTTGTACCTCAGCAGCAACAACAACAATAACAGGCTCAGATACTCATGATGAACAAATTGTTGTTCCTTCGGTTGAAGGAATTAGAGGAAAACCATTACGTGGTAGGGGTAGTAGGGGTGGTAGAGGAAGAAATAGCAATAATAATAATATTACTCCAGCCGTTATTATTCCGTCTACTATTTCAAATAGAGGCAGAGGTCGTGGCAAAGGACGTGGAAATTCAATTTCTGCATCAACTTTTCTTCCTACAATAGAACAACAACAACAACCAGCTTTAAATTTTCCAATTCAATTGCCATTACCTAGATCTCGTGTACAAAATAAACATGATAAATTAAAAATTAATTCCAATCCTCTTCCTCCAGTGACTGAAATAATTTCCCGTACTCGTACAACTCAATTAATAAATTACAATGAAGAAGATGATAATAGTGATGAAATACAAATGGAATATAGAGTTCCAATTACAGCAGCATTAACAATACCATCATCATCAACAACTGGCGTGGATAATAATAATACGTTTACTTTGCCTATGTTTGGAAGTCAAAATGTACGAGGTGGAGGATCCAACAACAACAACGTAAATAATAGAGGAAGAGGCAGAGGTAGAGGTGTTAGAGGTGTTGCAAAAGGAAGAGCTAGAGGAGGAACAAGTAGAAGAGGGTCCAAAAAAATGGGAGAAAGTCCTATTCTTCTGCAACAACTGTCACCAGCTATGAATTTGACCACTACTACTACTACTCTTCCTAGTTATGAAATGGCTGTTTGTTCAACAACATCTACTATTCCTTTCTCTGTTCCAAGCTCTTTAACAAGTATACCACCACCCCCATATGAGAGTAAGTATAGTTAATATCATAATATATGTAGTATGTATTTTATTGTTTTTACAAAATAACGACAAAAAATATGATTATTGATAAATTTGTTCGTTAAAAAAAAACAACTCGTATTCTAGATCGAGAAGTTATAGATAAATTTGCTATCATACATTGAAGCAAATAAAATATTAAGTATGCTCTACGTATTATTTTGAGCCTCAATTATTATTATAAAATACTTGCCTAAGATAAGAATGAAATTTTGCATAAAAAATGTCTATAGTCTATAATATTATATTATTATACTCTAGTTACTACATGATGATTCATGATGTAATGTATTTTAGCTAAACTATATATGAAAATCCAACAAAAATCGTTTAAATATGCTATAATAATATAATATCGTTTAATATTCAAGTTCTAATGCTTATTCACGAATCTATAATAATAGGCAATAGATAAAAACAGGTTTATTATAAATTATTATCATTTATTAAGTATATTCTGCTATTTTTATTTTAAATTAGGAACATCTCTAGTTCAACTCAACTCTATTCCAATGACTTCACAAATGTTGACGCAACATGAAAGAAACATGATCAAAACACAAGATTTTAATCTTCCGTGGGGTGTGAATCCTTCCAGTATTCCAGAGAAAACTTTTCAAGCTCTAAAAAAGGATGATGTTACAGTCCCACGAGTAACACCAAATAATTCTGAACAAACTCCAAATATTAATGACGGAATGAAGCAAGAGCTTATAAAACAACGTATGGTTAGTCCTACTACAACTACTACAATTCTTTCACAACAACCTCATCCTTATGATGCATCATTTCCTGCTAACCAACATAATCCACCGCAACTACAAGAACAGCAATTTCAACAACAAGAACAACAGCAATTTCAACAACAAGAACAACAGCAATTTCAACAACAAGAACAACAGCAATTTCAATTTCAACAACAACAAGAACAGCAATTTCAACAACAACAACAGAGTTCTCAACAAAATCTTCCTCTACCAAGAACAGGAGATGGAGATGTAAATTTGAATTACTATGCTAATCAATCAATGCAATTTTCTAATTTTACTTCTACAATCAACAAGAATGTCGTTTCATCTAATAATACATACAATTTGAATCTCTCGTTCAACGATGATGTATCAAAAACAGATGACATTAAAAATCAAACAGCTGGTAATATGGTTATTTATCAACCACCACCACCACCACCACCACAACAACAACAACAAATACATATTCAAGGGTACCCTGCTCTTTCACAACAACAAATGGATAACATAAACATGGGTGTAAAACGAAATATTGTTAATGAACAAGAACAACAACTACAACAATTGAATTCTGGATATCAAGTTCATCAACAGCCACCAATTTTATATCAGTCAAATCCGCAGCAGCAACTACAACAGCAACATTTCAATGATTATTCATGTTCTCAAAATCAGCAAAATAATTATATTTCAACACAACACACATCATTATATGAAAAGCAAATGGGCATTGATGAGCAAGGTAACGGGCAAAATACTACTACTACTTCCATAACTTTTACTCCTTTCACTTCCTCATTGGAAATTCCTGTAATTATTACTACAACTAACAGTTCTACTACAACTACTTGTGATATTCCTTCAGCAACAGCTGTAACTCAAACGAACCCTTATGTATCTAATATGACGAGTAATTTTCAGCAAAAACAACAACAATTCTTTCCTAATTATGCTGGTCATACAATGAGTGGTCAAAATACCATTTCACATGATGAAAATGTATCCAGTAACAGCGGGCAGCCTCCTACTAGTATTTATATGGAAAATGTAAAAACACCTTTATCTAATTTTCCATCATTTCATTGCCTTAAAGGGGAACAAGCACCTGATGTAAAATTAAAGGAAGAAGAAAATTATTTAGGATCAAATAATGAGCAAGTAGAATATTCCACAAGTAATAGTAGTAGTACTAATAATAATCAGAAAAAGAAGAATGACTTGTCAGCATCGTCACCTTGTCCTAATTATTTTAGTGATAGTGTTTCAAGAAATAATGCAAGTAGTAGTTTGGTTAATGAAAACAATATTCATTATAATAGACGCATTCAGTCATCATCATCATCATCGTCTACTACCATGTTTATTCAAGAAAGTATAGACAGTAGTGGCATTGATGGGCCAATATACCTTCCAAAAACAATACACCATGTTGAAGGTGTTGTTATTAGCCATTCATCCCATGAAGACTCTGATACACTTACGGATTCTTCGTTAGAGAACAATGAAAGTAGAGACGGAACACAAAATGTTGATTGTGATATAGAAATCGGTCATGATGAAATAGCTAGTACTATAGAAATTGGTCAGGAAGATGATATTTCTACTCCTCTTGATACCGTAATTCAAGATAATTCATATAGTGTGGAATCAGAACATGAAAACATTTCTACCAACAAAATAGAAGTAGAAAATACAGAAGAAAAAGAGGAGACTACGGACGCAGGAAATGAAGTACAACAAGAACATTCTTCTCCTAGTGCTCCTCCTTTTATTAGTAGAAAAAATATCAAAGTTAAAGTCAAAGGATCGAATAAAAAAAATAGACAACAACAAGAAAAAGTAAACTTTGCTTCCTCAACTATTAATAAACAAGACTATGATGATACAGAAATTGAGACTAAAAATACACAACAACAAAAAGTGGAATCGACTAAATTAATGAATGTTGAACAACCGGAAAAACAAGGACGTGATTCTATTGGAATGGAAATCTCACAACAATCTATGGATGTAAATAAAGAGGAGGAACCTGTATCCTTTGGACAAACAGTAGAAGATTCTCAAGAATATAGTAATTCAACAACAACCAGAACTATATCAAAAATTACTCCTAACTTCAATGATGCTCAACAAACAGTTCTGATGTCAGAAGAAGAAAGGAAGCCAAATGTTGAAACTGAAGGAAGAGCAGATTTATCCCAAACAGCCGAAACAGATGAAAGTAAAAAAGTTTCTGCTGATCAACAAACCGGAGCAAGTCAAAACGATCCATTGAAAACTGAATATAGGGTAAATAAAAAGGGAATCGTAACGAATGTGAATCGACCACAACCAGGTTCTGGAAAATGTAGATGGATGTATAATAGTGAACATAAGGCTTTTCTATTTCAAGTAAGTTATTAATTTATTATTTATTATTCACTGTACTCTAAAATCTAAAAGTAAAATATTCTACTCTTTTGTCATGATTATAATTATATGTTTAAGCTCATTTTTATTGTTATGTTTTTTGTTTTGTATTTTTTCATTAGGATGGAAAATTCGTAATAGAGAGACAGGATACTTTCACTACGGAGGATATATTTGTATGGCGTATCATAAAGAAGGGTGTAGGAGGAAGACCTTGTCTAAGGAAATTTGTACCAATTCAAATTGATGGTCGAGAATGTCATACAGGAGTTGATACTGTAAGTTTCTTGAATTATTATACTTTTTGAAGTCCAAATGAAAGAATAAAAAATATGATTACCATTACAAATGATATGTTTAAGGGTATTTGGGCGTAAATTCATATTTCTTTATTATTTTTTAAAATTACAGTTTGTACCCATACGTTTCAACGACCACTTCTTCAACAATTATCAACCAGTGATTTTTAGAATGCTTTCAGATAAAGACAATTTACAAATTGGGATGCTTTATCGTATTGATCGGAGTTTACCGTAAGTTCTTCATTGTTATCTTTTAATATATGTGAAACTATCTAGAATTCATAGTGACTCACACATCCTTAGATTATGAGAGAGAGGCTTTAGAAGTTTCCCGC
>JAQGBH010003679.1:0-19052 GCA_034698265.1 Sminthurinus aureus
CCACTTTCATCCATTTCGTCCATTTCATCCAGGTGGACAACAAAATCTATTTCATCCGGCTGAAATACCAACACTGACCAAAATATGGAAGTGGTTTATGTTATTTACAGCCTCCAGGTAAAAGAATATTCTACTATCTGAAAAAATTTGAGAATTGGGCTAAACTTTGTCTGTGATTTGTTTTTATGAAAGTTTCTTATATTTTGTTGTTTTGATTTCAAATATTATATTATGTAGCTTTGGCTCCATTTTTAATGTACCCTGTGGCAATCTTGATAATACCAAACTTTCTCTTTTTCGCGTCCACTGCTTATCACCTTAAAAAGCATCAGAATTCTTCTTCCATCGCCCGAGAAAACATTTCAAAAAATAATGAGCAGTAAATGCATATTACATACAACACAAAACACAATTTATAGATATTTTGAATCTGTTCCAATGAATTTTCTTATTTCATGCAACATTTATCCATACTGAATGTAACATTTGACTTTTGTGTATACCTATTTTCTACAGGTTTTTGCTCAATCTCAAGCTTGCTTTTACAATGGGTATTCCATGGAGTTGTGCAATGCTAGCTGCTATTTTTAACTATGGGTAACTTAAAAACTATACAGAAGTTTTTGAAGCATTCTTTTCCAGACAAGTTTTTCTCTGTAATTTGTTTTTGGAATTTTTCTAGTGTCATTTGGACAATCGGAATGATTTTGTGTATTCTACAACCCGTCTCAATTTTTGCTATTTTCTTATCTAAAGGGGACACAAAGCAGCGTTTAAGAAATCATATAAAGTGGTGTTTGAAAAAATAAAATAAAGTTGATTTTTCTGGCCTGTGTGCCTAAAAACTAAAAATACTGTGTGGTCTGGTCTCTCCTTGTACAATACTTACTTTCACCAAACTTTCTCCAATTTCACTGTCCGTAACAAAATAACAATTTTTCTTCTTTTATACTGAAGGAATATTTTACTGTATTTATTTTTTAAAGTCTCAAAGTTTTGAGATAGAGAAGAAAGCGTATTTACATATATACATAAAAGTACGAAAAAAACATTTAGCTAATAAAAGCTATAATGAAAGACCAGAAGCATGATTTTTTGAACACTTCAAAACGTACCTATAATATAATCACATTTCATAACAACACTTTTAAAGTACATGTCTAGAATTTTATGTTAAAAAATGGCAACAGGAATTTTTTGAAATTTCCTGATCAGCTCTTGCTCCTTTTGTAAAATTAAAAAACACTTGCTCCAGACTTGTCTGTCCCACGGAATATGCTTCCAAACCAAAAAGTTCCTTTGCTTTCTCCATACTGGCAAATAGAGATGCCCATGTAACGTTATTACTCAAAACATGATACTGTAGAAAGCCAGGATGACAGTCCTTAAGCACGGAGCCTGAAATTTTAAAGCAAAAATTACATGTATACTTTCAAGTTTATATATAATTTCTATTTTATTATTCTTCAACAGTACGAATAAAACAAAGGATGATGACAATGATCATGAATTATGAATCATAAATACCTGGGAATTTATTCTCAATGAATTGCTTCAAGTCTCTTAATTCCAGTTCCCATGGTTTCAATTCAAATTGTGAATCATCATCCTCATAGTCTTCAATCTTCTTGCCCTGGTATGGGAGTTGGGCGATAATTGTGTAACCCTCACCAAATTTATTTTTGAGATGTTGGGGAGAGCCAAGACACCTGAATTGTCCAGATACCATAATTCCCAACTTTGTACAAAGTGCTTCACACTCTTCCATAGAATGACTTGTTAAAACGACAGAAGTACCAGATTCTCTTACTCGCGTAACGGCATTCCAAAGATGTCTTCGTGCTACTGGGTCCATACCTTTGAAAAACAAAGCAATAGCATCCCTCATAAAAAAATCAAAGACATGCGACAAAATCAAAGGAACTTTCTAATTTCCAAGACGTTTCATACCAGTTGTGGGTTCATCTAAGAAAACGATTGCTGGATTTCCTAAACAGGCAAGAGCTGTCGACAACTTTCTCTTGTTTCCACCACTGTAAATTGTAAAAAAGAAAACTGAGCTTTACATCATTTGCATAATATTATAAGTCAAGAGTTCAGATTTCGTGTACATTATAGTTGTGTTCATGTGTATTATTTAAGATACTATGGTACCTGTAAGCACCCACGTAGTTATCAATATGCTTCGTAAATAGAAGCATTTCCGCTAGTTGATTTACACTCTTGTCAATGTCTTTCTCCTTGATTCCTTTGAGTCGAGCAAACATTCTGATAAAAATAAAAATTTATCATAACACATCATTTCTTGAAGAGTGAATAGTAATACGATAATAATATATTGGTATCTCCATTATCAAACATTCATACCTGATAGTTTCTCGACCAGTCAACTGCTGAATTACAGCATCAAACTGTGAATATACAGACGTAAAAATATAAATGAAAGTGTCTCATAAATAGAACATGTTGTCATTTTACTCACAAAATTTTGAAAAAAACTTAAAGTCTTTAAATTTGAAATACCTGGGGACAGTATCCAATATTTTCATGAACTTTAGAAATTTCACTTTTCACACAGTGGGTTGCTAAAAACGCATCTCCATGTGATACCGTGATGTCTCCAGTAAGCATCTGTACATAAATATTAATTTAATGTAGGGGAAACTTTGAAAAGTTGCGTAAACATTGCTTATCCAAACATCTTTTACCATTTTTTTGAATTGGGGGGGGGGAATTAAATTAATCTTACTCCTTATCAAATCGTGAAGGAATTTTGCGCCACATGGTGGCGGGATACGACTAGTAGAATTACTAAATCAAAGCCTTTTCTTACCTTAAAAGTTGTCGTTTTTCCTGTGAATTTCAAGTAAAATTTCAAAGATAATTTATAGCAATTTATGCTTAGAAATTTAGGATAGGAAAAGAGCACATTTTTCTTTACAAAAATATACCTGCGCCATTAACACCTAAAAGGCCAAACGTCTCTCCTTTCTTGACTCCCAAACTTAAATTATCGACAGCTAAAAATGATCCTCCATAAATTTTTGTCATATTTCTAAATCATATAAAAATACAATTGAAATCAAGGTTCATTTGAAGTATTCAAAATAATAAAGCCAGCATATTATTTTAGAATTTGATCATTAAAAGTATATACCTTAGAACAATATTGTCAGTACTGAGTAAAGTTGGTAGGGGTGTTTCATTAATTCGGCGAATTTCTTGAACCACGTCACTGTCTTGTGATACGATTGTACTGATGACTTCCTCACCATTCGATTCCCCTCTATGCCACGCCTTTAGCTTTTGTATCAGTTTTGCTTCCAGAGCAAACAAAATGACAACGCAAGTCGTACCAAACATGAACATGCCAAAAATATTCCTCCCTAAACCATGTGGCTTCCAGGCAAAATAGCTTGTATGATCTACATAACCAATTCATATTCATTTAATGATTATATTTTATATAAGTATTTTTGTGTCTATTTTGAACATTGAATACGACAATAATTAAATAATTTAAAAACTACTGTTATTTGCATACATAAAGTACAACATGCAGCTTGTGCATTGTTCACACAGTATGTTTCCAGGTCAAAGGTTTCACAGTTCTGATGTAAATCATAATGACTAGACAAAGCGACGAGACCCATTCCGAGGCCATAGTTTGGAAAGATGAGAAATACGTTATGTAGATACTTTGGTAAGTTCCCAGTGTCAAATTCAGGAGTTGAAAGAATAATCACGGCGAGCATTGTTACCAAACCTAAGGATAATGTATCCAATTTTCAAACTTTGTATAATAAACCTAGGAAAATGTTTCATCATTCATAAAAAGACTAATAATAGTAATAGACTGGACTGGGCAAAATCGTATTTAACTTACCAACAGATGCATTAAAAGTGACCATTCTCGCGTAGCCAGAAGATGGGATGGTGAAAGCTAGAGAAAGCAGACTCATCATTGGAATTACAGCATATCCGTAGAAGAAGAAGAGCACCATGAATCGAAGCATCATAATAAATGGATAAAATGTTTCAATCCGAAAACAAATGACCACAATCAGCATAATTACACATGGAATCAAGTAGTTGATAATATCTACAAGAAATCCCGCAGCCCAAAACAATGGAAATTTTACACCGGCCACAAATTGAAGATGCTACGACAAAAAAAAGAAAAACAAAGCCAATGAAAACTTGGGCTAATTTTTCATCAAAAAACATTTTGTGATTTGATATTATATTCACACAAACTTTGGCTTTTGTTGCTCTTTCATGAGTTGGGAAAATGATGAAACTTGCTGCGAGGAAGCTAATGCCAAAACCAACTGTCCATCCCATCATAAATCCGACTGTGTAAAAACTTCCCGTTTCTTTCAAAAAAAAAAAAATGTTGTACATACTTGTTCCGTAATACTAAAAATGATTATACATGTTTGTCGTCGTAAATTAATCAAACACAAAATAATATCAATAATATTTTATTATGATGCTCAGTATGATACTTTGTGGATATACTATATACTACCTTTTACAGTATCGATTGCATTCGAAGGCAATGGATAGTTGGTCACTTGAAGTCTGTGTTTCAGTCCAAAAGATTTGAGGATTGCATTCGATAGAAGATTCAATGCCAATGGGGGTGTGTGAAATGGCTAAAAGGGGTTTAAACAAAAAATAATACATAATTAAGTATTTACGTTCACATGTATTTTATATTATACATTATGCATTTTCCATTTTGATTACTGGGTATCGCGGAAACTTTTTTATAGAGTCTGTAATAACCTGATTATTAAAAAAGCCAACTAATTCAGTGTCTCTGTCATCCGATCCAGTGCTAGGTTTACGCTGCTCAAATCCAACAATGTACTTGGAATTTACTAAAGCCAAGTCGTCCAGTTGCTATATTATCATTTAATTTAAAAAACATTTAAAAAATCTTCATAATTAACATTGTCATTACAGAATACATAATATGTATGAGTCATAATTTTACTCTGGGCTAAAAAAATCTTAAAATCTTGTTTATTTTGCTTATTTGTAATTTTAAACCTTATCCAAAATATATTCAGTAAATGGGAGTTCTTCTTCAATAGTGTCAATCGTATATTTTTCCTGTAGTAAATTTGTATATGCACTACACACAATACTCTCTTCTTCACATCGAATTGCTGTGGTAGTATTCCCAAGAGCTTCGTAACGCTATTCCAAATTACAATTAATCAGCCACAGGTTTTAATTTTTAATTGAAATGTTAAATAAATTTTCAGATGGTTCATAAAGAAAGGATAAAACGAAAGAGAAATTACATCAAGTGAAATCGTATGAGGTTTCGGGTCATCAAGTGCAGGAAAACTCTTGATGGCCCACAGCCCCATTATCAAAAGTATTATAGGGATTCCCATCTAAAAATCAGACAGAAAATGTACAACTGTCATACATATTATATCTGCTAATCATTTTTCACAAGTGTTTTATTTTTATCTGTATTCAGTATACAGAGTACACAAAAATATAAAAGAAGAAAGAAAACGATAATTTATATATTATATACTTGAAGGAGTGCAAGGTTCCGATTTCTTATAGCAAAAAGTAGTTTCTTGATAATCATTGCTCTAAATTGTTGGAGTTTTAAAGATTTTCCGACATTTCGACCGTCATCTTGATACAACTGCGTTTTAGATTGACTCATTGAATTCAAATGGTCGATGCTCATTTGAATGTGGCCGTTTGCAGAGACATCGTTGGCTGATTGAGCCCTTGCTTGGCCCAGTTCTGCATGATGCCCAACCCTCATAAATACCTCTTCCATACTAGTGATACCCACCCCATAACTTGCAATACCCAGTTCCTCTTTTCTCTGCTCCAAAGCTTCAAATAGTGGAGGGAACACGGATACAAATTCATCCGGAAGACTGTAGCTCAATTCTGCACCAACGTCCTGTAATTCATAAATTGGCATGTAAATTGCGCATTGTCCAGTGTACAAGCTTTAAAATCAATCAAAAGACAATAATTATAATTTATAATTATTGCTCCAAATACCTGACTGATTTCAGTGATTGGAATAAATTCCTGAATAATTTCTGTAATGTCCTCAACATTACAGTTTGACTCTTTCACTATGATCAATGTGTAATCTCCACCTTTTAATTAAATCAAATTGAGGTTTAAAATGTAAATTGAGGTTTAAAATGTAAAGAAGTTTTGATTGGATGACATTTTCTTTAAATTTTAAGTTTTAGACTAAACAATGTTTGTACCATATCTATCTTTGTTTTTTGTACCATATCTATTTTTGAGAAATAATGATGATCCCACACATTGAAGTTGTCCTTCAGCCATGATGGCAATTCTGTCACCGAGAAGATCTGCCTCATCCATGAAATGAGTTGAAATTACAACGGTGCGACCAATTTTTTCAGACTGAATCAAATCCCAAGTTGACCGCCGAGCCCCTGGGTCCATTCCTGAAAGACAAACAAACAACGAACGGTCACAAATACTTGTCAATTTCACGACATAACATTCTTAAATATTATGAAGACATTTTCTTTGCAATATTACTAAATATATTTAGATATGGGATGAGTTTTCATATATCGTCAAAGAAAAGTTTTTTTTGTTACCAGAGGTTGGTTCGTCCAATAAGACAACTTTTGAACCAGCACAAAACGCAATTCCCACTGATAATTTTCTTTTCATGCCTCCACTTAATGTTTGTGACTGAGCATGTCTTTTCGCTTCAAATCCTAAGGTACTCAACATCCTTTCAATTTCGAGGGTTGTCTCATACTCATCATAACCTTTCATCTATTTAAAGTTTAAAAATACAATAACACTTCAAAATTTATTCAAAATTCCTCCCCATATTCATTTGTTCATGTTTTCATTTTCCCTCATATTTAAGAGATGGCGAATTACCAGACAGTAAAACCGAAGGTGTTCTTCTACTGTCAACTCATCAAATAAAACGTCATATTGTGGGCACAGGCCAAGACTTGAACGCACTCCAACCATGTTAGTACAAATATCAAAGCCGTTGATCATTGCTCCTCCTCGGGATGGTGGTATGAGTCCTAAAATAAAATAAAGTATTTGACTTTCCATTGTCCGTATTATGTAAACCTTATAATTTATAATGAACGTATAATCTATAATGGCTATTGCTGTATCTGCTCTGTATCCTCGTACCAGTTAACATTGACATTGTTGTTGTTTTTCCTAGAAAACAGAAATATAAAAATATGAATACGTGTAATTTTGGAGACTTACAAACGGCATTCAAAAATCAAATTTAAAAATAAAACTAATATTTTCCTTACCAGCTCCATTGTGCCCGAGGAGAGCAGTGACTTGATTCTTCAAAGAAAAAACATTTAGAGTATTTTAAAGAAATTCATTCATTAATACATTATGCTTTCAAATTTTAACAATGCATTTCAACTGGAAACTGGAAACAGAAAAAAACACTCACCTCAAAAAATTTTGCAGTCAAATTATTGACAACGGTTTTACTTCCAAAAGCTTTTGTAAGACCCTTAATATCAATTCCAGAATTGAGATGTAGTGGATCTGCTTCAAAATTTGCCGAGTTAATTTTCTTTTCCTTCTGCCTCTTAATACGGATTTTGTCATGACGGATCCCGCCGGTCCAGAACCATTTCTACAAATAAAAAAGGCGAGTATATAATATGAAGTTCAAAGTGCAAAATTCAGAAGAATGAGAAACTCATAAATTTACAAAAATCTGACAAAAAAGTAGACCAACTGTAAAGGGGAAATTCCACGGCAGAGCCAGACCAAATTGACCAGGGAAAGCAATTTCAATGTAAAAAGCGGACACCATGTAGATAGTTCCATTGATCAACATCATAACTATACAGTCAAGCATACAAAAACCATCATCCGGGGTAAGTCCATTCCCTATCAATAATCAATATAAATAAAAAAAATTAAAAGTTTGTCTTACGATGACAAATTACAAATGACACATTCGTGATCAAATTGGCATCAAGGTGAGATACAAAATACAAAATAGAATACCAATGTCTCTCCATTGTAGACCAGTTCCTCTACCCTCGAATCCAGAAAATAGTTGACATGCATAGGAAATTGGAACATTAGCAACAAGGAAACAAGTCCAGATTTTATCCCATCTTGACAGTGTTGCAGTTCGAGGAAACAAGAATGTGTAAGGTAAGTAAAGAATAATCCACATAAAACCAGCAGCTGTAGCAGCAGAACTAGCTAAATGCAAACACAAACAAGGAAAAACCAAGTTATTCTCTTTTTATATTTAATTTAATTTAATTTAATCTATATTCGAAAATTAGGAACATTTTTTCTTTGTTCTTTGTTCTTACCTGATGAAAATAAGGACGACATGAAGAAGGCAAATCCAATTAGTGTAAATGCATACGCAAGAAGAACAACTAAAAGGACGGATGGGCTTGATTCGGTCAGTACTGAACGCCCTCCTTTAAATTGTACCTATCAAGTATATATTTGCAATATATATTTACAAGTATCTAAAAGCTGGAAACTGTGTTGGAGAAAGTCAATTCTATTTTCTATCTATTTATTTACTTTCAATAGCAGCGTCATGAGGATCAGAGAGCCAATTAAAAACAGCATTGATTTGATAAACCAAGCCGTCCAATGCAGATAATTTGGAAGTCCTTGCATTTTCATAAATTCCTACAAAAAGATTGATGAAAATGGTGATTTTCCTTTCTTTGTACAGTGCAATACTTAATTATACGGTTTATTGCTTAAATTTAGACTGTACGTAAGTACTTTGAGACGAGTCTCCTTCTCGTGAACCACTTGTTTTGTAATATTCATTACTGGATATACAAATGACAGCGTGATGAAAAATGGCATCCACAACTGAAATAAATATTTTTATCTCACACAATCATTTTTACTCTTGATTCGTGTGATAATAAAGGTGAAAAAATATTTGTGAACACAACAAGAAACAGACCTGCATTGCAAACACAAATTTGTCATCCACATAGTTTGGGTAGGGGAAACGTTGCAATTGGATTGAGTATTCATCATATTGCTTTCTCGTGGTAGAGTTAAGAAGCATCCGTGTGATTGAGCTATCTATTGAATTTTGCAGGTAAAGAAACCCTTCGGCAAAATAGCCTAACAAAATACCAGAAATTACGCATATTATATTATGTTATGTGGAATGTAGAACGTAGGAAATGAAACTGAAACTGAACATTTTGAATAATTGTAAAATCCGTCACAAGGTCATTCAGAATTTAGCGTGAAGCGTGAGTGACATGGACATGAAAAACTGTGGTTGTACGTACTGTACTCATTTTACTTTTCTCTTTTCATTATTTTCACTTTCAATTTGAAGATAAACAAAGACTCAAAACTCAAAAGTTGTTTTTAGGATAAAAAAGTTCTTTTTACAAAAAAATAATAGAAATGTATTTACCTGGAAAACCACCCATAGGTTTTTTGCCTGATCTTGGACCCACAAGTTGAAAAAGAGGGTAAAGACTTTCGGTGTACCAGGCTGGTTTAAATACAAACCGTTCACTGAACACATCAAATTCCGTTCTTTGATATGAAGGAAATCTTAATGTGTACTAAAAAATATCATAAAATATGCACATAAAAACATAATATAAGATGTATTTATTAGTCTTATAACCTTTGTCATTTGTCGTGAATAAATATTACAATAGAGTTTTACTTTAATGATTGAAGGGATTTTTTCTGCTGGGAATTTTGGAAAAACGATTCCGGCCAGCACACCTGAGGATGCATTAAACACACTTGTACTATCAGTCCCAGAAAACCCCTTTGCACTATTTTTATATGCTGCTACTAATTTGGATTCGGTAGGGAAACCCGTAACTAAAATGTTCATGTAAATGAAGTAAAAGAACAGACAGTAAAAGACACAATTAAATACTAATAATCTTGACGTGCTTTGTAGTAGCGATTGGAAAATTGAAGTTTGAACCGTGTCACTCACACGTGTAATTCAGTCCTTGAGTCTCAAAATAGTCCCGATTGATACGTTTCATTAATTCATCAAGGAAACGATTTGAAGGCGTGTAGTAAATTTCGTTCCTGCACAGATTCACAGATTCATTCATTCGATCATTATTCTTCATTCATAATTCATCAAGACTTTACATTTCATGCAGAATTTGATTCGGTGATAAAAAAGACTTTTTATAGACAAGGAATAAAATGATGAAGCTACACACATAACTAAATATTTTAACATGTTATTTTTACGTTATGGCTTTAATGACTTGTGGTGGGTTTCCTGTCAAATTGAAAGCGTCATAGATGGTGGGTTCAGGAATGTTGTCTGCATCTATGATCATTCGGATGAGTGCTAAGACTATGGCAAATACTAATGGAATCAGTATTTCAATTACTGAAAAAAATCAAAATAGTAGAAAATAGAAACACCAATAAAGTAAAATAATGATAACTTTCAGTGGTCATTTGATTATACTTTCAATTTTCAGTCAAATTCTATTTCGCATATATGTAGAGAAAATTATGAAAATTATGAATAAAAAAGCAAGAGAAAACATGATACCGGTTTGGAGTTTATGCCTTGTTTGAATTGTGAAATTTTTCCACAAAAGAAGTTTAAATTTGACCTTTGCGGACGTTACTTGGACGTCGGATTCCATGTTTCTGAAAAATAAAATGTACATTTTTATGCAAGGACTTTTTTTGTTTTTGGTTCGATATTCCATTCAACACAGCACATGAAGATAGAATAGGGAAATTTAGGCATGTGATTATGCATTTTCTCAATGCACCAATGAGCTCGAGGCTTGAGGTAAGATGTAAGATAAAAATGTAAAACGTCTTACACTTGACTCTTGTCTTCTTTTGTCTCGTGATTTACTGTCCACTTTTGCTCATTACCACAAAATGAACTGAGGTTGAAGGATTTTAAATCTGCCATCTCCATGAATTCAATTTGGTTTTACTTTGGCCAGTACGCACTTTGAGCATGTATCACTGTTTCTTAACACTATTTCCTTTCTTTTTGGGTTTTCACTTGAAAAATTCCAATTTAAAAACTTTACAAAATAAAATGAGAAAGATGAAACCTAGTCAAAGACTAACTTTCATGTTATTTCCAAAACTTTGAATTTTTCACAACAATTATTTTTCATGATGAAATCACCCCCATGTTGATTTATTATAGAATGTAGAAGGTAGAACGCGTTGGAACGGTCATGTGTATTTACTTGTTTAGACGTCAACACACGTTTACGCACTAAACACTGGACACTGAACACGACAGTTCTAAGGATGTCACCATTTTGATCAGTGCATAAATCACAAAGCATAGAACATAGAACACAAATCACAATTCACAGGTGAGCTGAAAGCTGAATGAATCTTCAGTTTACAATTTACGAAACACAGATTCAAACTTCAACACTGTGGCGAATTCCATTTTGAGTGGCTTCTCTATTTTTATGATTTGCTCGTACTATTTTGCATTATAGAGTTGGCGAGACTTGAAGATAGAAAAGGAACTTGAATATCTGTAGTGGAGGGAATAATACATATGAGTTTATGAAATAATTATACATCAACCTTTTATGTACATGAACCTAACCTGTGTACGGTGTACCTAAGCTCAAAGCTCAAAGCTAATGTACCATAAAACAACATGTGATATTATTGTATCATTTACCATTTGCTCATATCATCTACTCTACTACTACTACAAAAAAACAAACATTACAATGAAAAGAACAAAAGAAGTAATAAAACGATGAACGAAAAGGTAGACCTGCCAATCACGTCATGATTATTCGCAAACATATGTATTTTATTTGCATAATACTGATTACTGATCCTTTAGATCCTACAGTCTACAATCTACTGTCTAAAGTCTGCAGTCTACAGAAAATACACCGATCCCATCTCTCTATGGAACTAAGATGTAATAGGAGAATCTCTCCAAAGAATCTCTGCAGGCTGTCAGTCAGGACATTTTCAACTATGGTCTATGGTATTAATTATGCTACAAAGTTGTAGCTTTATCGTAAACAAAACAGAAAATAGTGGGAAAACAAACCAACACAACAGTAGCATACAAAATACAAATACAAATATGTAGTGTAATGTAAATTGTAATAAAACTGTACAATTTTTGTATCATACCGAGATTAAACTTGAATCTTGATTCTTGAATATCATGATGATTGACAGTAAACGTGACCTATTTTCCACGCTTTAGCCCTGAATCTACATCAAAATTAATTAAAGTAGACATCTTCATATTTTTTTATAATTTATGTATATAAAATTTTTACTTTTTTACTAAGCATTAGAACCAAACAGTTTTTATAACAAAGTATAGTAATTGAGGATATCAAACTTTGTTGAAAAGTTTTGACAGACTTGAACAGGCTTGAAATTTAAATCAGGTCAATGAACAATGAACTGACTTTGTGGTGTAAACATTTAATAGTAATTAGCAAATATTTTTAAAATATTCATAGCTCATAGTTCATATTTCATAGTTTATAGTACTTTGAGCTTTAAGCTTTGAATTCATCATGTTTTTATTATAATATTATTATAGCTATACTCTTTGATGTTAATGCAAAAAAGCCAGGAATTTTTAAGTATTTGATATCATAATCATTTACCATTTACCATATTTGAGATTTTGAACCTTTGAAGTTGTTCATTTTCATGGCATTATTTGTGTCATAAAAATCATGACGGGAAAATATTCTTTGTATTTTGTATATATTGAATATTTTCCATTTATTATTTTACATGTTAAATGTTTAGTATGTATTTACGTAGATTTTTTCTGTGATTTTAAATCACCCTTCTCTATCTTTCTCATTGTCGATTGACAATCTAAAGATAGATTTTATGAATTTATTTACTGACAAAAGATGCATCATCGGCAAAACGCGTCGATGAGCGTCTGAGTCAGAGTGACGCAATAAATAAAGTATTGAAGTATTCGGATAATAACAATAGTGCAAAATATACAAGTCTTGATTCTTGGTGACTCGCTCTTGGTAAAATTGTCAATGGAGTCGTATTGGTTTTTTCTCTCTCATGTCTCGACCTAGAGAATGAGAAGAAATGTAGCAATTCAAATCTATAATCTATAAAATAGAACGAGTTGAAGGAAAAGAAAAGTTAAATAAATAGAATAAAAAAGATTCACATTTTATACAATACAAAATTTACGCAATATCAAAGCATTAATCCTTTTATTTCCATTGTGTAATCTGTCCGTTTTTCATGTTTCCAATAATCTAAGAACACACACACATGATAGGACTTTGAGTTTTTGGTTAGTTTTTATTCCGCATTTGTAGGAATTCATTTAGTTGAATTATTTCGGTTTAGTATTTTTCAGAAGTTGAAATGAGCATAATATTATAATATTAAATATTATACACAAAAGACCATTTGCGGATTACATTAAAATTAAAAATTCTATTTGATCGTTTTGATTGTTGAAGGGTAGGAGACAGCATAATTCAGCATTTGAAGTTCAAACGACCTGGTTCACAAAAGTGTCGAAAGCCCTGGCGAGGTGAAGTAAAAAAAAAAGATGATGAGATATCAAAAGTCTGTTGTTTTATTCTACAGATTTCCGACTGTCTCGTCATACATAGCATACAGGTGCTGAAAAGGTTGAGCCTGGTCATCAACATAAAAAAAATCGTAATTGCTCTATGCATGAACAATGAACATTTACAATTTAATCGACTTTATTTCAACTTTTGTTTACTCAAATCTCAAATAGTAATAGTCTGCTGCATACTACATAGTGTATAGTGTCTACTGTGTTTAACTATGTGTAGAACTTAGAACTCAAAACTCAAAATTCAACTACATTCAGCAACTTTTTTTGTTTTGTTTTACTGCCTCTATGAAGTATTGTACATTGAACGAGAGAGATGAAAGGTTGGATAAACATACTTATCAACTTTTTATATAGATATTTGTGTATTTTTTATTTTGAATTATACATATTCATGGAAAATGGAAAGGGTAAAATATCTACGTAGACTATACATTTTTTTTCTTCAAAACATGGTCTCTCATATAATCAGTCATTAGGTATAGATTATTATCTCATAACCAGCCCTCGACAATGATATCATGTACATTGTACATGTTTCTGCTTTTCTATTGCTTTATGTTTGATTTCATCCATAACATTTTCAATGATGGGTGATTGAGTGCCTATACAACTCAATTGATATGATAATCATATAGTACTAATCATTGATTAACATAGTGTAAGTAGAAGCTCTTCGTACTTCCACTTGTTCCATCAACTGCCGAGATGAGTTTGTAGTTTGTATGCTTTTTTGCACAAAATGCTAATTATCTAAATGTGAAATTTTCCTTTCCTTTCCTGGTAGATGTATGGCAACTACATACTACAGATTTATGGTAAGTTGCACTGATGAAACGAGGACTTCTTTCTCTTTCAAAGAAAAAAATATTTACCATGGTGCTCATTTAACAACCACCAACATTTTTTGCAATATGCATCAAGTACAAAAAGTTGCCTGCTTTTTTAGTTTTTGTGCTCTGATGTTTTATGTTTTACACAGTTCAAGAACTACAGCAGTCACAGAGAACAAAGATGTTTTTGCCGGAATTTGCAAATATTTACATGGCATGCACAGTTTTTACTTTGTAAATAATTCCTAATACGTAACGTGTATACACATTACACATCTAATATTTACAATACAGTACAGTCAAAAATAGTTTTGCAATCTACGAGAGCAGTAACAGATAACAGATTTTAATGTCATTAAAAAATAAATGGCTTTTTTGCATAATGAATAATACATAATATACACGCGCGTATCAGATCTAAAATATCTTTTGATCCTCAAAAATTACAAAGTAAATGAGTTGTGAAGTCGCTCACTTGTTACATGTTATACATATATGCGGTTTTTTCCTGTTAGTTCCTTGTCTCAAAGCATGTGTCTCTCTTATAATCCAAAATCCAAACGCTTATGGCTTGAATATTTGCAGGATAACAAATAATGTCTTATTACTTTTATTACATGCTACATTCAACACTCAGTACTCAATACTCTACAAACTAGAGTTTTGCGACATTTTGCCCACAGTTTTTACTTCGTAGTAATTATAGTCATATTATATATTATATATGAAAACTTGGCTCATATGAAAATTATTCAAATTTAAACTGAGATTATACACTATGATGTAGAATGTAGATCAGTAACGAATGTACAATTTAAAATGTACATCCGTGCCTTAAAATATAAATAGCATTATGCAAACAACATTGTACGTGGTTCTTTATGACCCTCACGCAGGCAACGGATGAAAATAACAAACATAAACTTGTATTATTTATAATACTCGAAGTTTAATAAAATGCAAAATTCAGAGGTTGCTAGTACGTAGTTCGACGGATGAAAAAGGATCAATGATCAAAAAAGAAAAAGGTGTGATGTATTCAAACTAATCCCAAAATTGCAATACGATTTAATTTTTTCCCCATACACTAATAGTTTTAGTGCTGGAGCTTTAATTCACTATTTACTAATAATGTTATCCAATAAGCTTTTTACAATCTCACTCTACTCTATTGATATTTGATATTGAGATAACTTTGAAATTATTCCGGTTCATAATCCTATAAATTGTGTTATATGATTATATGGAGTGTGTGCTATATGTGCTATGGATAATAGCTACAATATGACTTATATAGCTCTGCATTTGGGAATAATTTGGGGATAATACAATGCATCACACTTTCCACGTTCCTGTGATTTACATCACAGTAAGATATGTAAATTAGCCAGAAGTCAGAAGCCAGAAGTGCCGGTGATAATGGTAAATGGATTTTAGAAAATCTCCTGCATCTTGATTTAAAAAGAGTTCCAAACTTGAACTTGACCTTAGTTGGGCTCCAGCATTCGTTAAACTATCAGCAGTCAGCAGTAATAGTAGTAATACTATTGTCATTTGTAGTTGAGCTAGTGCAATTATTACATTTGCCCATCTCTCAGTCATCTAATACTAATATTCTGCTTGAAGTTGAGTCTGAGTCTGACATTTATCCAACTACTGAAAATGAAGGGTTCCCTTTTTTACGGAGGACTTGTAGTCCTTACCGTTCTCTCCATCCAATCTGTGCAAGGTGGACTTATGTCTACTTTGAGAAGTGTCTTTGTCTCAGTAACAAATACAGTGGTTGCCAAACCCCCTGCAAGAGCCTTCATGTCAACAGTGAGTTTAACCGAAATTTTCTATTTTTAGTAATAATTACACCTAAAATATATCGACAAGATCAAGACCTTTATAAAATTTTACATTTGTTTTGGTTTTGTTTCCTTTTATTTTTAGCCTCAACTAATTCAAGATGCGGGGTATCCTGTGGAAACGCACAAAGTTACCACTGAAGGTTGGTTATTTTTTTTTCTGTATCAAAAGTATGTCATTTTATCCTGAGGAGGATGAAAAATGGAAAAAGTGTAATAAAATAATCAATTATAATTTTAACTGCATTACAGATGGATACATTTTAACCATGTTCCGAATTCCTCATGGTAAAAGTAGTAATACAACCACAAAAGAACCTGTGTAAGTTGAATTCAAATGTGTATGAATCAGCATTCGTTAGTTATTGTAGTTATCAACTTAGGAATGTACTTATATGTATACAATGTACACATGAACATGATCGATTAATCTTTACCTGTTTAGGATCGTACAGCATGGATTGTTATGCTCCAGCAATGACTGGCTTCTTCTTGATAATACGGATAATCTACGTAAGTAGTACATACAAACCTAATACACAACTAACAAGAACCTTTGATTTGTTCGATAATTAACTCTTTAAGGTGTAACATGAATTCTTGTTGCATGGAATTAACAGCTTATCTCCTTGCTGATGATGGACACGATGTTTGGGTATTATGAATTAACAAGTCCAACTTACCTATTACCTATTATATGTAATATATTTACATGATGAAAAACTACCACTTTGTTTACATTTGACAACAATGAATGAATGTATATAATGTATTTTCCTGTTGTTTCCTCTTCCTTGTAGCTCGGAAATTGCAGAGGTTTGTAAACAAAATGATTCACAACACAATATTTCCCTATAATCAATATGTAGTATAAATTATTGTGTACCTATTTTATGTGTGATTCATTACTTTAACCTGTGAAAACTATGTATTTGTAGGTAATAATTACAGTTTGGAGCACGTTAGCTTGACCCAAAATGACCTTGCCTTCTGGGATTTCAGTTTCCATGAGATGGGAAAATATGATGTAAGTTTTTCTCCCCTGTTAATAACTTTCTGTGTTTTACTTGTATAAATATCAAATATGCATTGCATTTACTCTTTCTACTGATTATCGATTATAATTTGGTTACATTTTTCTAAATTTTTTCCAGATTCCAGCTGTAAGCATCCTTTTTCAACTACTATCTTTAAATTTTTACAATTGCGTGCAAATTTACACATGTATATCGGATAATTTGCGATAAATTCATCTCTTTTTTGCACTAATTTCATTTTCCCAGGTTCTTTCCTATGTCACCAACGCAACTGGTTGTGATCAAGTGTCATATGTGGGTAAGTATTTTTATGATCTAATTCTGATTATTTTCACTTTTCAAATATATCCAACATAGGTATGCAATTTTACTATTTAATGTTCATCTGTGTACGGTAACATAAATTTAATTTTCCTTTTAATGCTGAATTTCTGAAATCCTAGGTCATTCAATGGGAACGACAATGTAAGTCCTATTTTTTTAATTGAATATTATAACTATATTTGTAGAAATATTTAAATTTAAAACAGTTTTTCATTAGTTAATGGTCAATGGTCATTAATTCTTTCTAGGTTTTACATCGCCATGGACCAAAACCCATCTCTCAATGCAAAAGTCAAAAAATTTGGTGCTCTAGCTCCAGCAATCTATATTAAACGTAAGAAATCTAGGCATTATGTACAACGTAGAATGGACAAGGTACAAATCTTGAGAAAATTATGAATTAACAGTTAATCCTTGTTTTGTTTAAAAACAATGTTGTTTACAGATGCCAAAACTCCATTAGCTCTCTTGGCTGCCCCTCCTTCATCATTATTGTCGGTTAGATCATCCGTAATATCTATACTCTACATACATACCAACAAGAACTTTTTTTAAGATACACAGTGAAAAATCTAAAGACATCATTCATTGAATTTTTGTATTTGAAAAACAGTTGATATTTAACATCACAAGTGGTGGACGAATCATTCCAGACCAGGTCAATGACGAGTTGAAAAAATATGGACCAATAATTTGTGGAGGAAACATTCCAGCTGTTTTATGTGAAAATGTCCTTTTCCTTATTGCTGGTTATGACTACGGTCAGGTAACCAATACAACTGCAAGCATGGTGACAGGTCATACCCCCAGTGACGCATCCATCAAAACACTTAATCACTATTTTCAGTTCATAAGACTGGAATCATTCAAGCAGTATGACTATGAACTTAAAAATTTTGCCCATTACAATTCCACGGTTCCACCAACATACAATCTTGCCGCCAACACTGTGCCCAAATGGATTTCATATGGAGCGAACGATTGGTTAGCCGGCCCTATTGTAAGTCTTCCAGCTCTTACCCGAATATCACAAATAAGAAAATTAACGTTAAAAGTTGATTAAATATTGATCAGGAGTTCAGGAGAGTAATTGAAAGGAGCTCGCAGGCTTTATATAAAAAAGACTCTGCGTTCCATTTGGCTCAAATTTTGCATAGATGTAGTCCAGAGCACCCCTAACAACTTTTCGGTTACAACTTTTCGGGTGATGTTGATCTGTGACCTCTAGGGGTCATCAAAGGTTAACATAGGAATTTGGGCAAAAATATTTTCAAATGTCTTCGAACCCGTGTCTAAACGATGGAAAATGTTGTCCTGAACAACGTTTAAATGGGACATTTTTCTCTAACATCAAAACTGTGAT
>JAQGBH010003680.1:0-19051 GCA_034698265.1 Sminthurinus aureus
TTCTCTTAGCCAGAGTAGTGGCTATTTCTCTAGGGACGCACACAATGACGCCACCGGATACGGATTTTATAGAAGGTTGATAGAATGCTGTATATCCTTGTCACGTGATTCTACATGAGTTTATATGTACTTATGTGTCTGTCGACAATCGACAAGTTAGCCTCTAGAATCTATATAAGTTTGTTTTCATCCTACGTCTGCACAGTGTACACGCCACTGTAAAGTGTAAACATCATCTTATAGCAACTACTACAAGTATCTACATGACTTGAGACTCGAGACTCTAGACTCTAGACTCGAGACTGGAGACTGAGACTGAGGATGAGTTGGCAGGAGGAAAAGACGGCATTGACTTTTCCTTTGTCACGGACTATTTATGTTCCGCTTCCTCTACCAACTTTTTTCTTCTTTTTGTTCTCTTCTTTTCTCATTGTTCAACATCTGTTTTACGTTTACGCGGAAGAGTGAAGATTCCAAGAGTTTTCTCCCAGCATCAGCATCAACATCGACATCAACATCAGCTACAATTCCAATGTCAAATGTTTTCACATAGCTTCAGACCAATTGTAAATTCTCTGAATTCTGATAATGTGAATTGTGACAAACGCATTACTTCCAACTTGCTAAATTCCAGCTTTCAAGTACAAACTAGAAACTACAAACTATAAAACATAAAACATAAAGTACAGACAGTCTTGAGTCTTGAAACTCAATCTCGATGACGATGAACAGCAGACCCAGAATATTTTTGTAGACAAAATAAGTAGAGTCGTAAGAGTCAAGAGTAGAGCGTTTACTTTATATTTTTGTGACTTGTGACTTTTGACCATGTCACACGCAAAAACATTCTGATTTTGAAGTAAAACGCATTTCATTTTCTAAATCAAAGAGCAGTGGTTGCCCAATGTTCATTGTTCATTGTTCCTTTTGTTCATGTTCAATCCAAGTTGAAGACTCAAGACTCAAGGCTCAAGACTCAAAACGGAATGGGATTAAAGTGAAGTAAATTGAACGAGTCAAAACAAGAAATGACTTAGAACTACAAACTCGGATCTATGATCAAATTTGACTTTTTATACAGAAAATACCATGTAATACGATAGAAAAGGACAGCAGACAGACGGCGATGAAAGCGTGGAAATAATACGCTTTTTGCACGACATCATTCTTTTCCCATCTTTTCTTGCATTTTCCAAGGCTCTAGATTCTAGAACCTAGAACCTAGAGCCTAGACTTTCAATGCCAACGGTTAGCTCGGGTTGAGATTCAATTTGAGTCTGGCCTTTCAAAAGAAAAGCAATAATGAAAATTCACACGCACTTGCATCTTCCTTGTTTGTGTGAAATTTCATTCTAGATTCTAGATTCTAGATACTTGACTTTTTCTTGTACTTCCTTCTTCTTTTTCCCTTGTACCTCAAGCCTCAAGTTTCAGAAAAATCTTGTAGATAGATAAAAATTTACATGGTGTTTTGTAAAATAAATATTTGTTATTGCTTTTACATCATAATTCATGTATCGATGCATGTTTAATGTATAGATTCTTTATATTGTCACGATTGAACGAATGACGAAAGTTACAAACTTTTACTAATAAATAATCAATAATCAATGTTGAAGCTGTTTAATTGAATGTTGAATATTTGTACTCAACTTTTTTATTCACAAAATTTGTCACACTTTTTATGCAGCATCAATTGTAAATTGTAAATTATATAAGATATTTTGTCTATACTTAGAAACATCAAATCAGATTTATCCTGTTTAACTAATTCTGTAGCAATCTTTTGTATTATTAAGCTTCTGATTCGGAATTTGGAATTCCATCACCATTCACGATTCACCATGTTGTTTCCTGGAATGTTTGAATGTTTGTTTTGTATTTTGTATTTTGTTTGAAAGTCTAAAGTCTAAAGTCTAAAGTCGAAAGTCAGTTGTCAGTTGTCAATTGTCGATGGAGAACTGAGAGTTGAGAATTGAGAGCGAGTTCCTTAGCTTAGACTAGTTTTCCAGTTCCCACTTCCCATTAGCACTGATGGGCTTCCTTCCTTTAGGACCGTAAAGATTCATCACTTGTCTATTCTGATCCGCCTTCTTCTTCTACTTCTCTTTCTTTGCTTCTTCTTCAAGGCAACTACAATCTACAATAAATAAAACGGATGATTTTCATGGAGGCAAAAGCTTGCTGCTTCAAACTTCAAACTTCAAACTACAGACTACAGACAAGTTGAAATGAACAGTGTAAATTGTACAGTCAACAGTCAACTCTCCACGTTCAACGTTCAACGTTCAACACCGCCTCCTCACTTCTCACTCTTGTAGCAGCTCTTATACATTGTATTATATATTATATAGACGCAGTGTCTCTTCCTTTCATTGTAAACAAGACAACAAACAAACAACAAACAGGATGATCGGTGCAACTCTGTAGAATGTAGAATATAACATAGGTACAAATGTACACAAAATCTTTCCCTTTCTCCTGTAGTCGGATCTGCTTTTCCTTGCTACTCTCTACCTTCTACTTTCTACGGGAATTCCATATTTAAACGCCTACGTTTAGCATGTACAATGTACAATGTGCATTTTGCATTGTGCAGTGTACAAAGTTACAGCTTCTTTCTCTCGTCTCAATGTTTATTTGCAGATTTCTTCCCTTTCCTCTCTGTTTCCCTTGTCTTTGTCTACATCACCAACAACCAACATCAAATACCAATGTCAACGTCAACATTGACTTTAACTTTGCAAAAACCAACATCAAAACTCGTTTCTGTTTTCTGTGTTTTAAATTTTCTTAGGAATTGATACGGATTTCAAATTTGAAAATGTACAGTATTTTTAATTGTTCTTTGATCTTTTTTCTGTCATCACTCTTTTTTGTTTCCATTTTTCACAGACCAGCTTCTAAAGTCTTAAGTCCAAATTCAAAGGTAATGCATGCACTTTGAATTCCGAATTTTGAATGCACCGTTTCCAGCTCACTCTTCTGTTTCCTTCAAGTGCTATATGAAATGTAAATAATACTGTAAAAGCAAGGCAGTGAGTATCGAGCATCAAGAAAAAAATTCTCAACTTTATTTCCTTTAATTTTTCACCTTTTTCATCTTTGACAACTTTCTCATTTGATTACTTTTTAAAAAATAATTAAATCATTCCAGCCCAATCACACTGGTTCCAGTTGAACCTG
Organism: Sminthurinus aureus; assembly: GCA_034698265.1. NCBI lineage: Eukaryota > Metazoa > Arthropoda > Collembola > Symphypleona > Katiannidae > Sminthurinus > Sminthurinus aureus. The sequence continues at coordinate 3,187 of JAQGBH010003680.1, forward strand.
TCACCTTTTACAATAATATTTATTGCTTTTGAATTTTGAACTTGAACTTTCAAGGTTATGAAAAAAGTTTCAGTAATGACCAACGACCAACGACCAATCTACCTTTGTTTGCGTGCTCTTTAAGCTTGATCTTTAAATATCTCGCTAAAAATAGAGCACGGAGAATGAATCTAGAGTGTCATACGTCATTTGATTCTAAGGGAAGAAACAAAAGATGGGAATTTATGACGTATTCAAAATTCCAAACCCACATGCAATATTCGAATTCGATGTCGATTTACATTGACAATCATATTCATTGGTCAAAATATGAAGAATAAAGTCACTATATAAAAACGAGAAATTGCAGTGCACAACGTACAGCAGCAAATAGCAGACGAAACAAAAGAGGAAACATGATTGAAAGTCATCTGGAGTGAAAAGATATGAATTCATTTCACATCTCAATTACCTTTGATCTTTGAACTATGACTCTGACTGTGACTGTGATTTTCAGTTGTATGTATAATGTACATCTACAAACTATAAGACAACGAGTAGAAATAATAAGAATGGAGCAAATACAGTAATAGGAATTTCCCATTTCAGACACAAAAAAAGAACAGAATTTTTTGACGTGCCTTCTCACAATTTTTTCACATATATACATTGTAGATGTCATCTATTTTCGTTTAAGTGCACATCTCAGCCCATACTTTTTTCTCCCCTTTTTCCTAGTCTAAATTCTAAGACAATGCCTGTGGAAAATTCTGAATAAATGAGTGACGACTGTCGGCATTTTTACATCTTACTTTTTTACACAGAATTCGCATTTCGTATACAATATTCAAATACAATTGACAATTTTGATATGATGTGATGACGGATGACGAGTTGGTGAAGAAAAAAAGGACAAATATCTGCACGTCTGCACACCCAAAAGATTTTGTTCATGTACTTTTTTTTAGTAACGTATAGGTTGCAGGTAAAAAAATCCATTACGACACATTCACTTTTCAGTTCATGACACATTTTATATGCTGGAATGTGGAACGGAGTCAATTTAATAAATATGCATGCGTAAAATATGAATGTGCGGAGTTTCAACTATCAGAATTGAGTATTGAGCATTGAGCACTGAGCGTCATAAGAAAACAAGGGGAAATAAGAAAGTCAAAAATCGTCACGGTATGACGATTTTTTATCAAATTGAAAGCATAAAAATGCTTTAGGCTGCTGAATCGAAGCTGGCCTTAAAAATGCTAATTTCTGTTCATCTGTCCACTAGTTTTTAATGTGTTCGTACAAGTGAAATGAATTCATATCTTTTCGCTCCAGATTACAGGCAAAACTGTAACTTTCACTGTGTCCACTAGATGGCGCCACTAAAGACTTCCTACTAAATCCGCTAGATGGGTAGCTGCAAAGCCGATACAAAGAAATAGTCAACGTGCACGTCCACGAAGAAAACGATACTCAGCTTCGCTCCCTAAAGCAAGAAAAGACACAAATCAAACCGGCAAAGTTTACAAAAAATATACATCATAAATTATCATGAAACTTTCATATTTTGAGAATCCCAAATCAATAATCAATATTTTTACACATATTTCTTATTCGGTACTAGAAATAATACCCACAGACATTTTTGAACAATGTAAAGTGTAAGCAGCAAAGAGCAGACAGCCTACATAATTGAAGCGGGAGTGCGTGTATCTGTAATCTGATTTTGGATCTGAGTTTTTACCTTCCATTTTAGATTTTACCAAGAAACCCTGAAATACAGAAAAACCTTTGGCATTTGGCACATTCAATTCCCTTTTGTTACTGATCCAGTTTACACAAGAAATATCCATGTATGAACAATGTACAATGTACAATGCTTAGTGTCGAGTACAGAGTGTAGAGTGTAGAGTGTAGAAGAAACGGGAAACGCAATATGATCACTGAGCTCTTTTGATTTCCATGTATTATGCACGCACGTTCTGGTGTCTGCAATGTTTCTTTGTGGTTTTGTATCCGCGTCTCTTTGTATTTTCTTTCACTGTCCTTTGCTTTCTCTTTTTTTTCTCGGCGACAAAATGTACCATTATCATCCATGTAATCACTGTTCCAGTCTCCAGTCTCCAGTTTATGTAGAATTCAACTACATGTATTTATGGAATATTCAAAGATCGGAACTCCAAACAGCGTATAATGGAATCTACTATAAACTGTAATACGCAAAACAAACATGTGTGGAAAAAATTTAACTCAGTAAAAGACACTGCAGACTATATACGAGTAACTAGAATTCAGGATCCAGAAACTAGAAACCAAAAACTGGTTACCAGTCCAAGGACTTTACGGGGAAAGTAATATCTTGTAATAAAACAGAAAAAATTCTGGAATGAAAAGAAAAGCAAGGAAATTTAATATGGAGAAAACGGAACGACATTAGACATTATTCATCATTCATCATACATTTTTTGATTTTCCTGTTTCCTCTGGATTCTACATTCTAGATTTTTGTACATTTTCCAGGGTTCCAGAGGAACCACGCACATCCTTCCGCATCCTGTACTCTGTTTTTTAGCTGTCTGTTCGTATTTGGTATTTGGTATACTTCCTTGTGCCTTTTTTTTGTTTCTTGTGCTCCAGAACAAAAATGTATGCATAGGAGTTGTCAAGCTTGTTTTCGTTTTGGGGATTTGATATTTTGATATTTTGAACAGAAAATACAACAAACGTCTGAATTCTGGATTTCAAATGCATATAAAAATGATAAATAATACAGAAATTGAAATTGACAGTGGTAGACAATAAATTTTCAAAAAATGTGGGGAAAGTTTTCTTTTTTAAAAGGAATGTTGAAGAATACTTTAAATCCGGTCAACGTCAAGAATCAAGGATCAAGGATAAACTTTATTATTCAAGAATCAAGAATCGATGTATTTTGTATTTTGTATTCACATTTGAGTTGCTTTTAAACGTGTTCAGTGTTCAGTGTTCATTGTTCATTGTTCAATGTTCAACCTTCATACAAGTTGAAAATGAAACTTGAGATGGAATAAGGAAAAGTTGGTACAAGAAAGAAAACACTTGAGGTACAAAATTTATGCTCGGCTCGTTGGTTTAACCAAGTTGAACTATTTTCAATCTTTTGCTTAAACATCAAAATCTCGGAATTGGAAGAAAAGTAGAAAGAAGAGAAAAGAAAGTTTTACTTCTGGTCTCGTTAAATACGGTGTATTTTTATTCGATCACAAGAAAAGGACAGAGATAAGATATGGAGCAAGTTGGAACTTGATACTTGATATTTTTGTATTTTGAAGCTACGCGTATTTTGAAGCACTCGATACATGAATGTTAAATGTACATCTAGTTCTGGAGACTTGATTCTTGATTCTTGAGTGTCTAGTGTCTGCTCTAAAGGGTTCCAAGAAAACTTTGGTTTGACATGCATAAAACCAGTATGATATTTTTCTTTAAAATAAAACTAGCAAAAGAAATAAAAGGGATTTTCTTTCTCCATTCTCCGTACAATATTTCATACTTGATTCTTCATACTTGATACTTCGTGAACAGCAATGTATCATATAATAATATATTATTATGGACTATGTATACATTGTAGTAAGTTCCTTGGTGTTCTCTCTCTGCCCACGTGGAATTGAATTTCTTTATTAAAAAAACAGTTTATCTATGTTTCATTCACTTTCAGCTGGTCTATATGCACAATGAAAATACAGGCTTTGCATTCATTCGCCTCCACGTTTTCTTGTGATTCTAGACTCTAGAGTATAGACTCTAGATTCTAGATTCTAGATTTTGTAGATTCTGTTTCATACTTCATGCATGAATGTCTTTGTGGAATTTTTGTGAATGTATTTATTCTCCTTTCTTCTATTTTTCTTGGCCCCTGGTTCTTGGTTCTTGATTCTATTCTTTTTTATTGCATATACATTTTTTTATGCATTCTAGTTTCTATTCTATTGAATTCTGTTGTGTTGTATTGTATATTTGCATCTTTTGTGTCATATTCCTTTGCTTGACTTGTATGGTGAACGATGGAATATGGAATATGGAATATTGAATACTCAAATTGGAATATTTCATAGAGAATACAGATATAGCCAGTGAAAGAACAACACTGTGTGGAAATTGGGAAAGTTGAGGGTAGGAGAATGACGAGAAAGGCTAAAATACAACTGAAATATTTGCTGTTTTTTTCTCTGTGATTATTCTTCCTTATTTTGATAACTCCCTCTTTGTCCTTTTTACCATGTCTCAAGTTGCATAAATTTTAAATAATTTCATGGTAATAAATACATTACAAAATCCTCACCTTATTATGATTTTCTATTGCCAGAGCATAAACCACAGACGCCGGCTATAAAAAATGCGGAATTTCCGAACTCAAAAATTTGTCCGCTACAAGCTAGATGGCACCACTACCGAGTTAAAAATGTATCCGCTAGAGGGAGACAAGCTCAGACAGGTGGACACGACGATTTCAAATCCCGACCCTTAGATTGACTTCCGACAGTTTATTTTACATTAGCTGATTTTTTTTCATGAAAACTTTGCAATTATTTACAAATTACAAACTTTGAATTTTGATTTAACGAACAGAAATTGAATGTTTTAAACATGTAGGAAATAGCATGTAGGAGAATAGATTTAGAATTAGATTGTGTTTAAATTATCCGTGTTTACGAATTGTTGTCTCATATTTTCCCTTAAAATTCTGTGGATTGTGCATTCTTAAAATTTTAAATTCTTGACACGAATTTTAGGTGATGGAAATGGTTCGTGTTTCAGAAATAACATGCAGTAGCTTAAAGTTTATGGCTGCTTTGATCCCTCGAAACTAGAAACTCGAAACTCCAGAGTATGCACAACACACTCATAAAACATAGATTACATGAAGATAAATATGTTCTCAAGACTCAAGACTCAAGACTCAAGTCTCAAATCTCAAGTTGAGCATGTACTTTGACTTGTCTCGTTTATCCATCACAATGTGAAACCGGTGTCGGTGTCGGTGTCTGGAATCTCGAGTCTAGAGTCTAGAGACGAGGCACTGTTTAACCAGAAAACATTATACTGTACAGGTAGAAAACACTGTTTTTCTTGTTTCTTGTCCGCATTTCAAAGTACAAGGTACAGCTGATCTTTCTACTATCTGTATTTACTATTTACAGGTACACTGTCGTGGATTGTCTCATAATTTGCGTTGAGTTCAAGCTACCAAGCCAAGTCATCACAACTCTTTACTCTTCATCTAGTTTTAGTTTTTAGTTGGAATGGAGGAATAAAAAATTAAAAAATACTCCCAGTTTACATTAGAAAGAAAGGTTGAGGAGAAAAATTGAAAATTCAGGACAGCGAGGTGAAAAGTGATGAACAACTGTTGCTCAAAACTCAAAAGTTTGAAAAAAAAGTGTAGACGGTAGACTGCAGACGCGTCTCGCGGACTGAGCACAGTTTGTCCATCCTTGTATGTACAATGTACATCTTTTCTCCGGCTCGGAACAGCGGAGGAAGAAAGTCAAAAGTAAATGTTCAGGAAATACCGTCAAATCGCCTATTATCATACAGTGGAGGGTAATATCATACACTGCACGGACAACGTTCAACATTAAATTTAACTATGTTTCTTTTAACTTGAATGCTTGGAACTTTGAAAGTAACCCGAATGATGTTCATAGTTTATAATAATATAATTTTTGCCAAGATTTTCACAACAGTTAACTTTAAATACGGGTTCCAAGAAAGAGCATAAAAAGCAGCAATTTTTTATCTTTAAAAAAGTGATTCAGAAATCACATTTAGCTTTTATTAAATTTGGCCAAAACTTGTACACAGGTAGAACATGCGATTCTGATTTGGGTAGTAGTTGGAATTTTGAAAATTAACTTTGTTTTAACTTTGTACGAGCATTTAAAAAAAGCATCATATTTTGAAGTTGGTGTGGTCTAATATCATACAGTATGTATTCACGTGTGTTCTTACGGGACATTTATTATTATGAGAATTTCTACGCTCTGTCCAAGCAAATCCCATCATAATCATTTAAAATAATTGTAATTTAGCTAAAATGCATTGCCAAAGTGCTTTTAATTGTATTTCCATACTCCACTTGTCATATTTATCCAAAATGGAAAACAATTATACAAACATTATTAGATTTTAAAAGAAGATTTACTTTGGGAGGTTAATTACAGTTATTTTTTAACTATTTTTGAGTGTGTTTAATTTCAAACAACAACTTTAAAATATGTTAAAATGTCAATGGAGGTATAATCAGTAAAATTAAACTAAAATAACAAATTTCTATGCAAATATGGTAAAAAAAATGAGTTTCATTAAAAATGGCAATTATAATTAAATTAATTGTGCTTAACTGTCAAAATATGATTGATATTATTAAGTAATCGTCTAAAATACTTAATTTGTCGATTTATGTGCCTTTTTGGTCATTTTTGACTTGATATTTTATGTTTTTAACAAGTTTTCTGCAAGTGTATGATATTCGACGACGCACATAGTATTTAATTGCCACGTTAATTATAACTTTAGTTTCAAGTTTTTATTGCTATATTGCTGTCAACAAGTTGCAAAAACTTTGTGTAAAGTTTCATGGTCTAATATTGTTTACTTTCCAAGATATTTAAGATTTCTTTCGGAAATTTTAGTCTGCTGTATGATAATAGGCGATTTGACGGTATCTTTGTATACATTGTAGAAACACGGGATAAAATGAAATGGAATCGAGTGTATGGAGTATGAGAAGGATTTTCATGGTGAAAACTAAAAACTAAAAGGTTGGCTCAAAAACATGTACCTTGTAAATCCATTCATTCATCCTGCTCTACTTTTTGGTATACATTTGGCTTATGCTGTTGATTCTAGATTCTAGACTGTATATTTTAGATCCTAGACTGCCTGTGCAAGCCAAATGTAAAAGAATGAACGAGGGAGTTTCACTTAATCTCTCGTTTAAATTCTCTCGCTCATTCTCCCCGTTCCACAGCACAACACACTCAACACTGAACTCTGAACACACAGCAAACTTTACAGCACCGGACTGAACCATGAACCAGTACTTTAAATTTTACTTTCCCCGTGGAATTAAAATACTCATATATTGCTCCAAGGCATGTTGTGGAAAAAACCTTGAATTATCCTTACATCTCATCTCTCTCTCCGTCTCTCCTTTTCTCATGTCCTTGATTTTACTCAGCCCTTTCTTGATACTTGTGCCTTTTCTCTTTGCCACTTTCTCCTTTCTCTTGATCTCTCTCAATCTTAATATAACTTTTCTCCATTCCTCTTCCTCCTTCTCATTTTCGTTCTCGTTTAAACTCACCTTTTTTGGTTATCTTTCTAAATTTCACTTTATCATACTTCCGCAATGCAAAATGTAGAATGTAGATATACATTACATTTAAAATTTATTTCAAGTTTCCATTTTCTCTCGTAACTGAGAACTAAGACTGGTTGCTCCTGTTACATAAACTTTTTAAACCCGAGACATTCCTCTCGTGCTCGCGTATTCTTCTAAAACTTGAGCATTTCAGAATGCTAAAAATTGATACATTTTTTACCACAAAAAAATAATACTCATTTTCCTTCACTTTACTAATTTCATTAGCTATAATAAAAATTTCCATACATTGAACTACAATTCAACTAGCAAAAGACTAAAAATAATAATTATTATGATTATTATTGTGGGTTCATCCTAGATATCCTAGATATTTATACGCTGATGATTATGGAATGGCTGGTGTATAAAAATTATCATAATTTTACCTTGTTTTGTTAGAACGTGTAATCAAAAGGTTACCAATTTACAACGCTGCATGTATGCTGTATGTAATTTTAATTTTTAAATACAAAATACAAAAGGGTAGTAAAAAGAATGTAATTTAAAGAAAGCAGTCAACCCACAACCATCAACTTTATGAAAATATGACCGAGTTACATTTTACTTTTATTTAACTAGAATTTAGACTTTATTTGATCTACGGCAGAATTTTATCCGAGGAGCAGATATCAGAATTCAGAGATTGCCATCAGTTATCACTCTCATCTGCATTGAAAATATCCAGCGTACAAACTGCCAATAATAAGAATGTTCAATTTTCATGTAGGAGGAAATGGAAAATAGATGACGCAATAAATGAAATTTATATGCGATAAAAGATACTAAATAAACTGAATAAATATTAAACATGTTCCAACTTTCTTCTACTTGCTATTTACTGCTCACTCTTCACAGAATAAAGACGTCAAAGATCAAATGTCAGGATGTTGATTAAAATTGAATCCTTGTTTATTTTTAAGTACAGGTTGACCACTACTGGAAAAATGACGTCTCAAGTCTCAAGTCTCAACGGACATAGAAATAGACAGTGGGCAGAAGAATTGATGAACAAATCTGGATTCATTTCACAATCACTGTACTTCTAAATTCTAGAATCTAGACATCAAGAATGAAGAGTACACACAGGAAATGACAACGTTACTTTTACAAATCTGGAAATTACAGCTTTAGAAAATCTTCCATCCATTTGACATTTGACACCTCGTGATCTTGAGTCTTGAAATCAAGGTGAACGTCAAGAATCATGAGTTACAAGTTTAAATTATCAACGACCAATATGTAAAACGCTTGTGTTTGCGCTTCCGTTTCCCACACACCTAGCTACTCTCCCTTCATCACGTCATACATCATAGATTAATCTGCCTACAGCCTACAGTTCATTTTTAGTTGTAGATACGTCTTAATTCAAATTCTAATTCCACACATTTTTTGTACGTCTTCCATCTTAAACCTAGAGTCTAGTGTCTAGAGACTAGAGACTAGATACTGGATTCTAGATTCTAGAGTCTCGGGTCGGGAGTAAAATTAGACTACATGCTGATGGTTTAAATTTTAGTAGAATAATGTATCTGTGGGATGAAATGTAATGGTGGTAGTTTGTAGTTTGATACAAGTAGAATAAAGAGAAAAGCAATTTCCTTTTCATTTCCTCCTCCACATTTCATTCACTCGCCATTCTCCATTCTCCATTGTTCCAAGTTCCAAGGAAGCTCCATGCTGGTGTCTACATTCTACACTTTACATTCTGCAATCTACATGTACAATGTACAATGGACATTCTACATCCTACAGGAAGGGATTAAGAATTACTTTTTACCTTTTTCCTTACCCTAGAATAATAAAAGCTTTCTAGAACCTTTTACCTTTTTACCCAAGAATCTACATTCTACATCTTCATTCTACTTTCCACTTTCTACATCATGAATAGAAAGTAGAAAATAGAAAATAGAGACACGAGTTTTGTTCTACATTTTATTTTCATGTTCTACAATCTACAACCTATAACCTTTTCAATTACTTTACTTTTCTTTACATTTTACATTTTACATTTGGGACATTGTGAATAAAACATAAAAATCAAGAGTTTCATAATATAATTGTCCATAAAATTCTGAGGTTTCCTCATAAACAGTCTGAGATTTTTAATGAGGAAAGGTAAAAATGCACTTAAAATTATTGGGTGAAGAAAATAGGCTCTAAACTATAATCTATCAAGTGCAAGCAATTTTCCTAATGTCTAATGTCTATCATACAATTCATAATTTACAATTCGGTCTACAACAAAACTCTACACACTCATTGTTGTGGCGGAACTTTCACTCGTCAAATGAAATCATAACAATGATTAATTACTCTAATGTGCACTTTGAATCAAAATTATCTCAAATATGGAAGGAAACTCTAAATTCACCTTGAATTTTTAATTTACTATTTGATTTTCACTATTTGATTTTCGTTATTTGTTTAAAAAAAAAAAAAGAATTTGAAAGAGATTTGTACAAAATATATTTAATTACTTACTAGTCTTAGAAATGAACCCAGTTGTTCATCAAACCACATAAATAAATAAAAACCAAGAAAATAAAAAGAGAAAATGGTTCTTCATCAGATCCTCCGGGTCAATTTCAAGACCCAGGGTCAGGTCAACTATTAAATGTCCAAGAATCCACTATAGACCATTTGCCACTAGAGGTAAAAACCATTAAATAGAAAATAGAAACATTTATTTTTTTGTCTTTACTTTTATTTCGAGTCTCGAGTCTCAAAAGTCAAAAGTTGAAACAAAAACATAGAGAGGAAAAAAAGGAAAAGTGACAATTCAAACCTGTTTTTTTATCCAAAACAAAATTCTTCGGTTTTTTCATTACGACTTTTGATTGTTGATTAAAATTGTTGTTTCAATATTAAATCAATTTGCAGATGTTGATGGAAATTTTAAAATGGGTGGACACTCGAAGCCTTTTCCACCTTCGCCTTGTCAACCGGAGTTGGAATTCAATTTCAACCGGGATTTTGACTCACAGGCCCGATGCTCAAATCTGCTTTGACTTTACTTAGGAAAATAATTTTGTTTGTGTTTGGAGCAAAGAAAAAGAGCTAAACGATTTTGTAACATGTATGAAAAAATCCAAAAATTTTCCCTTTACTCATTTTGCCTTTTCCTTGTCATTCGGTGCGGACTCATCCAAATTCTTTGACCACTCACATTTCACTGAATTTTTCTCGTGTTTCTCCGCATCAAAATTCTCATCAAGCCAAAACCAAAACCAAAGCCAAAAGCAAAATCAAAGAATCAAAGGCCTCGACTTCAAATTGTGTGTTATGACGAGATCGGTTGACCCAATGAAATTTTTGGTAGCAAAATTGAAACATTTGTTTCAAAAGATAACTCCATGTCTGGAAAATTTGAAGTTGGATTTTCAGTGTTTACGTTCCGGAGACAACGAAGTCTACTCCGTCGACCAACTAATACTTGGCCTTATGCAAAGTAACAATCAAAACCGTACAGAAATAGGAATGCATGAACGACTTCAAATCGTTCATTTCCGCTCTCTTCGAGTCCAGCAAAGACAGTCTGAAAAGGCTGGAGATGGGACAACTCGGACTTTTTTTGGCACTTCAGTTCCCAAAATTCAGAAATCTGACTCAATTAAAGCTAAAACACGAAAATTATTCAAATGCAACATTTTTTCCTCGGGGAGTTCGTGATCTGGACATTTTTCCTGCTGTTCATGATTTGGGTATATGTATTTGCGTTTTGAGGTTTGAAATTTCTCTCGAGTTTCGAGGTTGAGAATTTGTAACACGATTATATTACACAAATAGCAAATTTTATTTCGTAGGATTATGACTTGTAATTTTGTTCAATGAAATCCAGTGAAATGGTCTGAGATTTGACAATTTTTTTACATTTTCTATTTTGTATGCAGATTTATCTCAGAATTTGTGTGGTGGTTTCTTTCATTTTAACTCGATTCCGGTCCTGCCAAATGTTCAAAATCTGAGTGTGGTTGACACGGGATTCACACCAAGTTGTATTTCTGTGTTGGTTTTGCTGTGTCCAAATCTCAAGCACTTGCGAATCTACAGAGGAAAGTCCTGCCCCTCATTAGGATCGGTATCGGGGCTAAATTTTTTGCCTGTGGGTCGAGAAATTTGGAGGTTGATGACGCAACTTCAGTCTTTGGAAATTGACGTTTGTGTGGTTTCCTTGGAAAATATCTCTGGACAGCTCGACTCGTGTTTTACGGAAATTTCCGTGGAAAATGTTCAACGACTTTATCAAATGCGAGAGGTGAAATCGGAAACAGAATCCGCAGCAGAATTAGAATTACAACTGACGGTAGAGCGAGAACATCCGTCCATTATGGATATGAAATGTACAAAGAAAAATCCTAAAAAAATTAAAACAATTGAGACCCTTGGAATGACAAATGCACTCGATATAATGTACGGTTGTTATGGTTACGTTCATATCGAGTGCATTTGTCATTCCAAGGGCCAAAATAATGAACAAAGATTTTACATTGAAATTTTACACTAAAATTGACATTGGAATTTTTAGGCTGTTTTCTTGGCTGTTTTCTTTTTGCTTTATTTTGTTTCTGTAGACTTGAAGAAACTCACGGTAAATCAGTACGAAGATTTCTGGGCAAAAATGGACAAAAGTTTCTACAGGGATAAATTGTCGTGGATCAGTCAATACGCGTTCAAGATCATGAAAAATCTGGATACTCATTTCATTATGCATTCAGTGGAGCCCAACGATGATTTTGCATATTCTAGTGGTGTCGTGTAATTTTTAATGTTGATTAATGATTATATTATTATGCCTTTGTTTTATGGTTGAGCTTTGAGTTGTAAAATTTAAGTGTACATTTTTTTAACCGAATATATTTAAAAGTTTAAAATGTAATAAAATACACAAAACGTTTAGAATAAAAAATAAGCAAAAATATTGAGCTATTTATGTATTATACGTTTGCAAAAAGGCCAAAACAGAAACAAACACTTGGTAATTTTGAAAAAAGAGAGTTAAAAAATCCCTGCAGCTTTCACTTTTCAGTGAAAGGCTTTCACACCAGACAAAACTAGAGAGAAATTTTTTTACTTGTTATCTGTTGCTTTCACATAAAAAACGTTTTATGAATTTGATACTTGTGCATATTTACAAAGCTCAATCAAAGCACACTTCATAGTTTCTAGAATCTAGAATCTAGAATATTCTTGAACTCAGACGTTTCTAGTTTCTCGTGGACGTTGAACGTGTTTCATCTTGTCTCTCTTGATTCTTGATCTGGAATTTTAACTTTTAACACTAATTAAAATTTAATTGACTTTGATTAATTCGCATTCAAATTATTGCAACTATATTATAGTGTATATAAATTGTTCCAAGGATGAGTAAAAACGCGCACAGTTCATATTTCATTTCTCGATTCGTCGTGTTTGTCGTTTGTCTTGGTTTTGATTGAGATTAAAATTAAATTTCACGTTAATTTAATAGGCTTTGGTTAAATTGCACTAAACTACTAAATCTGCACATAATAAACTGTCATAAGTGCACTTGCTTTTCATCTGTGATTTGATAATTCAAACATTTGTGGACATTTTTATTTGGCTGAAAAAAATGGCATGGGTACTTTCAGGACTTTCAGGGGAACAATTAAGAAAGGTACATATATATTTATATGCTTTTTAGTATAATCTTTACTTTATTTATTCGTTATCTCATTTGTTCTAATTCTGGTAATAATAATTTTAATGTATTTATTCTGTCCAGCTTGCACGGATCGATGAGAATCCAGTGAAAATTGAAGCACAAGTTAAAGCTGACCATGGTAATGATGAAGAAAGAAATGATGATAGTGAGCCGTCTGACATGGACAAATTACCTCCCGAAGTATGTTTATTCAAATATTTTAAGCAAACATCTCTTAAATACATATCAGTTTTGTTTTTTGTTAATAAACATATATTCAGAGAAGTGGATTGCACACAATATTTTCTTTATTGCAACTTTTTTTGTTAATAGTATTAAAATTCAGGAATTATTTTTGATTTTTGATCGACAATCCAAAATAGAAAATGATTATTATTATGGAGGTTTCGTTTCGTTTCTTCTTCTTGTGCACTATAAATTCTGTTCTAGTCTATAGTTAAACAAATTATAAACATGTACTTTCTTTTTTTTGTGTTTGTATATATATTATAATATTATAGATTTTGATGAAGATTCTCCGCTGTTTGAGCAACAAGCAATTACTTCAATATCGTATTGTCAACTCTCGATGGAATGAGATTTGTTGCCTTCTTCATGTTCGTCGTAATCCAAAATTTACTGTTCTTATTGACAAACGTCGTGGACAAAATTGTTTAGATTGTACCACCAGAGCTGGTGTAGGACCATTTAATGATTTTATCAAGTGTTTTGCTCTGTCTGAAGCTGACAAATTATCTGGTCGTCGTCGTCCTATTCCATGTTCATTCTCTCATTTCAATATCCAAAGTCTCTTTTATATGGAACAGGATGACATGTGTGAGCTTGTTTTTACTTTTGGTCCTCATATCAAAGCCATTCACAATGAGCTCAAGGCACATGACGTTCCAATTTATCCAAGATTTTATAAACTCCTCTTGCATTTTGCCCACAATATTGAACATTTGGGAATTTCTGGTAGTCGCCATTTGTCAGATGTCATTTTATTTGATGGGATTTCAAACTTCATTGAGAAATATGATTCAAAGTTCAAACCAAGTCTAAATGGTACATTCCTGAACAAGCTCAAGATCTTGGAATTTACCTCAGATTGGCAGATTACCTGTGTTGAGCATCTTCTAGTTGGTATTATAAAACAGACACCTAATCTTCAAGAATTAAATATCTATAATCCTAATTTCTCGAGGGAAGTGGATAAATCTTTCCCCCGATACATTTTGTACTTATTAAAAGAACATGGTAATTTTCTACATCAAATTTACGGAAAATACATGGAAAAAAAACAAAACCCATTTTTGTAATGTATCAAATATGCTGAATCCATTTTGGTAAACCTGTTTATGTACTTAAATATATTATATTAATATTTTAATGAAACATGGACTGATATAAGTCATGGTTTATTATTTTTTCTGAGCTTACTATAATATAAGTATAGTGGATTACAAATAATATCTTTCTATCTATAAAGTGTACTAATTTCTGTGCTGACTGATTTTTGTTTATACAAAGATACAAAAAGGAAAATAAATAAAACCCTCTACAAATTAAAATTGAAATAAATATGCAACCTTCATTTTCTGTGTTGTAAACTATAGGCAAATTAAATAGTATTTATTTTTACATACTTAAATTTTTACTACTAATAGTATTATTTCATTACATCTTTTGTTGCTCAAATGCGGAAATATAAGATTAAAAAAACATAAGTACGTATTATTCTAGTTTTTATAATTTATAATAACATTATTTTATTGTCTAGAGTCTCAACCATATAATATACATACGAGAAGGTAGAAAACAAGGATAAAATCCTGAAATTTAAAGCGCTCACGCGGCACTGTGATTAGCAATGTTTTAATTGTGATTTGTCAAAAGTCAAAAGTTACCTACTTGTAACTAAAGTTATCCTAGTTATCATGCCACCATCTGGAGATGAACCGGGCGAAAAGTTACCAATACTTTGTCAAGGTATGTACAATAAATAATTATACTCTCCGTTTTCTGTCCCAATTCAAGTCTCTCAAATTCTTACATTCTGATTTTATCATAATTTTATCATTGTAAATTGTAAATAAGTAAAATGAAATTCTATCGATTTTATGCATCGTCATTACATTTTATTGTTTTCTAAACTCTAAACATCATGTATACAAAACTACAAAACTTTTAATTTGTGTGAGACAAAAGTAACAAAAAGGACTAAAATATTTTATACTTTTGTTTTTTAATTTTAATACAGAGGAATTGGCCAGTTTGAATCTGAAGCATCATTGTGATTTATATCCTCATCCCAGTAACAATAAAATGAGCAAGATGAAAAGAATGAACAGTATTTTATTGGAAAATATATTATGAATTGTAACTCAAATGAAGAGGCGTCATCATCATCATTACCGTCGTTGGACGTTCAAATTGATAAATTTATTTCTGGTGCTCTTTTGACTCAAGAAAATTATTCAATTTGTATGGAAATGTTGGAGGAACTACAAAAAGTACTTGATTTTGGTACAATTCAACCATTTGGCTCTTTTCTCATGGGATTAGCAAGCCCAGATTCAGATGTTGATGTATATTTTAGTCCTTCAGGTATACTTATGTAATTTCCATATTTGTCTTTTTCGGAATGATAATAATTATTATTATTAATGAAAAAATGTACATGAGACTTGTTGATGAAAAAATACTGTAGTATATAATAATAAATAATAAATAATAATATGATGTGTACATTTTTTATAGAGCAAATGCCATCGGCTGATCTATTTGTCAAAGTCCTCGAAGCTCTCCAA